>JADGJH010000051.1:0-37252 GCA_027596945.1 Physocladia obscura
GCATGGAAAAATGGAAAAATTGGTGCCACCTACCAAGATCTTGATTAAAGACACTGCTAGTATCACCAAAAATGACAAATAGAGCATTTGCCACTTAGATAAGATGCCAGGTGACCAATCAAGCCAAGGTGCCACCAAGACACTGGAAAATGTATAAAACCGTTGGTTTCTTTTCTGAAATAGTCATAACAAAATTCATCTCTAAAACCCCTTGTTACACACGGCAAATCAACACATTCAAACACCGGGCCAATGAACTCAACCTGCTATGGGCTGCAAGATTACACAACTCAACTGACTGGTCAATTCCTGCTGTGCAAATATGGCGTGGAGTTCTTCGTGGCATGCACTTACCACATCAAGAAAAGTTACCCCAACTTACTACGCACAACAATATTTTCTGGAACCATCAAGAAACGGGGCTTCTGGACCACTCAACTGCCCCATTGGTAATCCCCCAGTCAGTCAGTTGCCCTATTGACCCCCACTTAACCAACAACAACCCAATGGCTTCTGGGTTGACCCAAATCAACAAGCGCATGAACCTGTGCCATGACGTCCATGCTCGCGCATACACCAACCTGGTGGAGCACCCCTTGGACGACCTCGAAACCAAAACAATGCTGGGGCTGGTTAAATCTTCACCACCTTGAAACATATACTTTTATCCCCCTGACCTGCTACATTTTTCTTATATCTTTTCAAACATTTCTGTTTTTGTTGGAATCTTGGAAGTCTTCTCTTTTAGTTGTTAAGTTGGAAGTCTAAGTTTGGAGTTTAGTTTTAAGCACAATAAAGTTACTGAGAATCTTTGTGTTAGGGTTCAGGGTTGAAGACACTTGTTTGGTAGCTGTTGAAAGTGCGACAACATTGTTGCTTGAGGATCCAAACGCAACAGTAAATATCCAAGGCCACAAGCCTTTCCATTGGCATATTTTATTGCGAAATGCACGAAAATTGTCATTTGTCAAAAGTTCAAAAGTTCCTGACCCATTACTGTCAATTGGCTGCTGGTATGTGATTCTTGCAATTGGCTTGCTTTCCTTCTGAAATAAGGTGTGTATTGCATCCTTTAGACACAGTTGATCAATAAAGTATTGTAAATTGATCACATTACCTTCACATAACCTAACAACTGCTTCATGACACTGGTAATTACAATGTCCTTGTTTATTTTATCCTTTCCACCCCACCTTTTCATTGATATCAGTGTCACCACTCCAGAAAGCTTTTTGTCATTTGTTTCATTGATTTCTGACAAAACCCTTTCAGCATCATTGTCATCACTCATTTTTTTCTAGTTAAAAATCAAGTTGAAAATCAAGTTGTGAAAAATTTATTTGGACAACTTTTACACTCACTGCTGTAAACCCAAACTTTTTTCTTCATTTAATTATTTATCATTTTAAATAAAAGATGTCTTTATTAAGTTTCAAACCATCCACTTCAACTCTATCTCATACTTCTATCTTGAACTTTTATCATTTAGTTCTGAGATTCTAAGTATTGAATTAATTAACTCAAGCTAATACAGCTACCAATGGCACTACTATTCTTCTTCAACAACTTACCGGAACCTTACACCTGTTCTCAAGTTACTATTTTGCAATTTACTTCAATTATCTTACTCTGATCAACCCCCTACAACTTTAATTTTCACTCTGTTTTTCTGAAACTTTTTTTCTATATTTTTTTAATTTTTTTTCATTGAAAACAGAGGCTTATATGTTGACTCTTTGTCATCAAATTTTTCAAAATTTATTGTTTCATAACTAAAGCAGCTTATAAAATTTCATTGCTGAACTTTAAAGTCAAACTTTTACAAAGAAAAGTATCACTTCCAGATTTTTTTGGATTTTTTTTGAGCTCATGCTTGAAATAAAAAGCTCCATATTTTTATCATACATTCATATTCATTTTCTGAGGATAATAGAATCCCTTCAAACCGAAATTCACTCAATGCAGACCAGTGCAAACACCAGAGCTCATGTCTTCTTTGACTACTATTATCATTAAAAAAACCTGGAATGAATTGCTACAATCTTCTGCAAATCAACCCATACAATCATCAAATAGATCTTTCAATTCAAGGTAAATAATCAGAAAAGCCTGAGACACAGTGGATTAAAATTTTCAGCCCTTTAGAGGCAGTGGTTAGTTGAATCCTTCACTAACTCATCACTTTCATTCCTGGATGAAACACAAGTTGCTTTTTGCAAATAACAGCACAAGGTCATCAGTATTTCTCATGTATGGCACATGATTCATGCCACCAGTGTCAGATGGAAAATTCTTGTTGCAATCTCTGTTTATGACTGCATATGGTAAGGATTTTTAGCAGAATTCTTATTTTTTATTATAGATTTACATTTCTCAAAATCCTCCATTGCAACAATTGTAAACAGTCTTTAAAATAAATCTTATCATTTTCCTCCCCACAAAACTGTAATATTATTGTATCAATACAAAGCTTCCCCTTAATGATGGAAAGGCAAGCCTGCTGTTTTCTTTTCTTTTCTTTTAAGTGATTCAAGTGCTTTCTTTTTTTTTAATTTTTTTATTTGTGCTGCTGGATTCTGGTTTGTCAATTTGAAAAAAAAAACAACAAAAAAACAACAACAAACAAAATATCCAACATACAAAGCAACCAAGCCACTGTCATCCTCTACATGATTATAATGATGGTGTGATAAGGAAATTAGTAAAATCAGGCACATTTAGTCAAATCACAGTTTATTACAAAAGCAATTTGACAACATCAAAACCAAATTTAAAGAAGTGCAAAATTAAAATAAAAGATTTAATTATTGGCATGCAGCAGGCAGAATACACAGTGCTATTGTTTCAGAGAAAGGAATTACAATCCCATACGGAGTCCACAACAGAAAAGGTTTTGGAATCCCAAGGTTGATACTCCCTGAATTGAAACATGTGATAAAATTCCTCTTGTTCATGAATTTTGAAGTAAATTGCTGAATGTAGCTGGGGAACACTTGTAAGGTTCCAGTAAGTTGAAGAAAGTAGTGGAAGTTTTCCTGGTAGCTGTAGCAACTTGAGTCAACTAATTCAAAACTTTATATCTCAGAACTAAATAATAAAAGTTTGAAAATAGAGTATGAGGTTTAGTTGAAGTCAAGAGTTTAATAGGTTTTGTTTTATTTGATAAAATCATAATAAAGTAAAGAAAGTAGTTTTTGAAGTAGAAAGAAAAAGAATAAAAAATGCTTAGAAAGAAAAATGGTTGAATTCTTTTTGAATTCTTGAATGTAATCAAAGGCTTGAGAAAATTCTAGAAAATTCTTTGAGAAAAATTAGATTAGCAACCCTTTTGGATTTCTTCATTTTCCAATGTATTTTCAACCTCTGCAGCTTCTTTTGTAAGTTAAATTCCATTCTGGCCAAAACTGTCTACTTCAGTTTTGTCCATTTGTTTGTGAATTGGTACATAATACAACAATGGGTTTGTTTAACTCTCAAAATCATTTTCCACATTCTTCTTTAAACCTGGAAATCTGCCAATATGAGAGAAATGCTTTGAAAATTCTTTAAGTTATAGACCATATAGATTGAACTACCAACTATTCCAAGGAAAATCTCTGGAACTCCTGGTTTGCCCATTTTTCCATCTCACTGATCCTCATGTTGGTGTATTGTCACTTAAAAATCAAATGGGAGTTCTCTTGAAAAGTTTTGCACTTTTCCTTCTCAAAGAAGATCTGGAGAAAATTTTCCTTGGTCTGGGAAGCCTACTTGTTTGTGAAGTAATTTATTTCTTATTCTTATAATATATTGTACTGTATATTTTATCATTGAATTTGGCAATCTTGAATGAATTAGCATTCTAATGACACAGCTTTTCAATGTCTAAACAAGTTGCTCAACAATTTCATTCATTTTTTTTGTATATGGTGAACTTTGTTAAAACGCTGGAGTCAGTTTCTCATTTCTGAAAATTTGAATGTGTTTTTCAAATCTTAGTTTATTATTTCTTTTCCTTCATCCCTTCTAAAAGCACCAACAAGTGCTTTGAACTGTCCTTCTCTTTGCATTACTATTTCAATTATTTTTGGCTCTGTGCCACTTTTGTTCCTTCCAAAATAAACTGCAGCTTTTCTTGTCCACTCATCTACAATAATTACCATATGTTGCTCCTTTTTGTGGTGTTTCACATGAACTGTAACTAATACAACCAACCAGATTGTTGGAAATGGTAAAAAATTCATATGCTTTTAATGAATTCCAAGTACAATAAGAGTACAGTATTTTGAGATATTTAACTGCAAATGTTAAATATCTCAAAATAGTATTCAAGATGCTTTTACTTCCGTCTTTGAAAGAATTCCTAGTTTTCTGATCTGTCTGATTTAAAAATGGATGTGTTTGTCGGAACTACCGCGCTTGTCACGTCGGCTGGAGCAGCCGGAGTATTTTACTTCCAGCCGCACCGTGTAATTGCAGCTCTTGCGCGCACATATCCACGCATTGTGTGGTGCCTCGGCGCAAAAGTCGAAACTCGAACGAGCGGCACCAACGCTAGCAGCAACAGCAGCAACAGCCGCGCCCACAGCAGCGTCCATAGTCGCACTTCATCCGCTCCGCTTTCCCGCTCTTCCGAAACTGGAGCTGATGCCATCGATGACTCAAATGTCGAAGATGATGCCCACCAACATTTGAATGACATTGCCTCTACAGAGAATGAGGAAAGCTTGGCGTGGAAAGAAATCAAAGCCCTGTATTTCGCATCAACAAAATCCTTCGCCACTGCTGCAAAATCTGCCGGCGAACGCGCATCCGATTTTGTTTCGCGCACTGTTCAGACATACCGACCAATTGTTAATGCCGGCTTCCCGTTCCCGGCACTATCACTTTCGTTCCCGTTATCGTTTTCTTCATCCTCGGCTTCGTCTTCAACTTTATCGCACGCCGCGGCTATTTCTGCTCTCGAAGATGGCGCTCGCGTCTCGCTTGAACTTGACGCAGGTTCTCCAACCCCAGATAACGACAACAATAATGACAACAACCAAAACGATTCCAACAATCTTGAAATTTCCAATACTCATCAAATTTCAGCTCCCATTCCTGGCGTATCAGCTTCCCTAACCGCCATTACCATCGACGACGCACCATCGCAGCACACATCCGAAATCCTTGATATTCTCAAAGAAAACAACGCAAAAGCCACTTTCTTTATTATTGGCTCACATGTCGAAAAACTTGAAAATGGCCCGGAAATTCTGGCAAGAATGGTTGCTGAGGGTCATGAACTTGCAAATCACACTTGGTATGATCGGCCAACGATTCGATTACCTCCCGCTGAGTTCGAACGCGAACTCGTTGATGTTGACACTATGCTTAAAAACTATCAACCTTCTCCCGCAATCAAATGGTACAGGCCCGGATCTGGTGTTTTCACTCAGGAAATGCTAGATATTGCTGAATCTTATGGATATCGAACAGTTCTTGGGTGTAGATTTCCTGTGGATACGACATCTCGCGATCCAAAACTTAACTCGTGGCATGTTATGTCTGGAATGCACCCAGGCGCAATTGTTGTTTTACACGATTGCCGTGAATGGATTCTTGAAACGCTTCGAATTTTGCTCCCTGCATTGTCGAAAAAGGAGTATCAATCAGTAACTCTTTCGAATTTATACAATATTGCATCCGTAGGGGGTATTTATCCAATATCTGTTACAAGCGTGGACTCTCCGCATTTAGTTAATTCGCAATTCGATTGTAATCATCAAATAATTCACGAGCAGGACGAATCATTGGAAATAATAATTGACACAAATCAATCAGAAATAGACCCGCAATTATCAGATTCTGGAGCAATCACTCAAGTTTCAGTTTCTATCGTAGGAAATCCATGGCATTGAGTTCTTTAAATTTGCAAATAAATATAAACTTATAAACTCATATCATTTTTGCTATTGCTTTTGCTCCTTTTCCTACCGAAACAACTCATCGCTTCCACAATTATCTCCTTGAATTTTCCATTCCACCTCGTCGTCCAAATTCAGAGGAACTTAACTTGATGATTTTATTTTCATTTTCAATACTTGAATACTAGTGCTACACAAATACCCTGCCTTTTTCTTTAAATGGTCAATAGATGCAGACTAAGCGACATTTTGTTATCATCAAAATTGCATTAATGTCATCATACCAAACGTTTACATGTAAAAATATGCGGCCGAAGACAGCAAAGTTTGCAGCCTTATACAGCGAATTTAATATTTTTTTCGTTTGAGCGAACGATGTGATCACAGGACGCAGAGCAGGCAATGTGATTGAAGACCTATTCTTGCTCATAACCGAAGTTTTGGCGACTGTCATCGTCCTCAATAATTATTGCGGGAATATTTCCTCCAAAACAACCTTGTTTTTGATTTTTGAAACTTTGATGAAGTTGTAAGTCAAATGATCTTGGAGTTTGTAATTGTCGTACAACTTGTGATACGGCAGCGTATGCAATTCATACCAATAAATAGCAGAAGATTATAGATCTTGATATGGTGTGAGAGTGGCGTCGGTGTAGTTTTCGTCTGGAAAGGTGTGGGCATGGAGTCATATTATTTGTAAGTTGTGTAAAAAATTTCCACATGTTGGTTCAATCGACCACGTGCTGGCCACTAGCAAAGCTCTGTTGGATAGCAGTTTTCATGTAGAAATTCAAATTTGTTTAATTTCTGCTTAAACTTGCAAACACCCTCACTGTTTTGAAAAGTTAAAATATATTGTCATGCTTCTTATTTTTTTCACTTCCCACATCTGCGAACAAAAGCATTTCATCCTCTCCACAAACTTCACCAATTCTAATTCGCCATTCGATTTCATCAAACTCTATGGCTTTCCATTTTTTTTTGTCTCTGCTTTGTACGCGAATTTGAAGAATTTTGGGATTTGAAACAAACTGCTCTGCTCTTGCCGTCAAATTTTCAAGAACTGTCACTAATGATGTTGTACTTCTTGATATTTCAAATTCGGTGATATAATGAAGATCATCTTCGTCGTCGGAATCATTTGATTGTAGTATAATCGGGTTTGCAACTGACTTGCAAGGTGTTTCGTCCAATTTTCGGATTATCCAGAATCGAGTTTTGATACGAATTCTATCAAGCATAGTCCCTTTTTTGATCATTTCAAATTCATTCTTTAAACTTCTTTCGCCTTTGCGGGAGACAGGAAATCCCAGATCCATTCCAAGGCCAAAAACTTGTGGTTCTTCTCCTGATGGACCATAAAAATTCAGTAATTCATCCAAAGAATCGCAAATATGACTATCGGATTTCAGAATTCCTTTGCAATACAAGAAATTTATCGATGCGCTTTCCTTTCGCCGGAGACTTGCCACATACTGCTCGCTATCGAAATAGTCATCAGGATCATCATCAAAAGGTGCAAAAGAGACCTTGCGCATCAGATTATTGCAGGACACAGGTGTAGGAGGCGGAGCCGATAGTAAAGGTGGAGAGTACCCAGAAACCCACACGGAAGGGTTGACGAAGCTTGCCGATTTGCGATGTTGGGCAACATTTTCGCCACAGTGGTTCATTATTTCCCAATTGGAGTGTTTATCACGATACAATTTAGCAGAACTGACTCTGTTGACAAGTGTTGAGGTAGAGTCTAAGGATGTAGAAGACGACGTGCTGCTGGAGGTTTCCAAATCCAAAAGAATAAATGCATCAGTGAGAACTGCTTCTGGGGATTGAAGTTGACGCATAGAGCCTTGCGGTTTCGATTTAAACCGTGAAAAGAAGTTTTGACTGTTTTCAAGTTTGCATATTCGCCAGTTACAGGCTTCAGATCGGATTTTAATCAAATTGGCTGCGGGAACCTCTGGTTCATACGATGCAGCTAAAGCAGGTTGAATTATTTTTCGAAGTAATTTCTTTTGCTCAAAATATTGGGTGCGTCCGGAATTCGACGTAGGTGGCTGTTTGTGTGAACCTCTGGTCATTTTTATTTGTTGATAAAAAACTGTCAATGTCAAATAAAATAACAAACATGTGACAACTCAAATAATATGGGTCGTTTACAAACCCGTTTAAAATTGATATGCGTAATGGGCCAGAAGTAAAAACTGGGCTGACAAATAGTCACCTCTGACTTTCTGTAAAAATAATTTTGGAAGAACCAATTTTGAACCTTGGACTGAGTGCATTCTCAAGGGGTTACTAAATCTACCTTAAGCTGGGTCAAATTATTCAAGGGGTAAGGTTGGGCAAAACGCGGGCAGACGGGGATGTTGCCAAGACACCCCAAATGCCAGTTTTATTGAGAAAACACGAAATTAAATTCAGAAAGAAAACGGGCACGGAGCTTGCGTAGTGGGAGGAGGGTATGGGGAACAACAGTACTAAGCATGGGTCGTTTAAAGAGAAAAAGATAGAAAAAATTTTCTTGATAAGTCTCCTTGCCTTGTTGGTTTTAATAAATCAAAACCTTGTTTCTATTTTCTAGTTATGAGCAATAAAATTTGCGTCTTTATTTTATTCATTTACGAATTACTTTTCAAATCAATAAAATCAAGTATATTTGTGCTTTGTTGTATTTCTCTTCAAATAAAAAATTTGAATAAGTCAGCATTTGAACTTGCTTTAAAAATTTGAACCACAAAGTATTAATATCATCTTTAAAAAAAAGAAAATGTTAAATGATGTTCACTTTATTGTTTTTCACTTTAGACAATAACTTCTGCTTAACCCTTGCAGCTTTCAGCATAATTATCCATAATATTTTTGCAAGATATTTTGCATTCTTCACATACACAAATTCAACTTTTTTATTGGTTTTTCGAACCAAGCAGTTATTGATTTAAAGTGAATGGAGTGATAAACACATACTAATTCTCGAAAATCAGATTGCCGGAGAGGGCTGTGGCTGTTTCCTCTGGCACAGAGAAGTGAAACTAATGTGATCTCAGCACTGTCACTGAAGATCTGGCTGCCATGTGACTTATCAGAATGCTCTTTTTCACGTCTGTATATTCCCTTGACTTGTTCAAAAGTAAAATTGTTGGAATCAGCAACCTCAAAGAAACCCTTTGACTTTGGATGAGAGGCTTGGCACCAGATTTACAATATCTGCCAGAATTTTCTTTGGCTAAGTGGACCAAAATAGGTCGTCTTTTGCTGTATTTTTAAGTCTTTTTTATGTCAATGCAACGGCATTTATTGTTAAAGTTAAGATTTGGACTTCATTGTTGATCTAATCTCTATTTTTTTTCAAGCAGGTTCGAATTCCAACTCAATGCTCGTATAAAACCTCAACAACAGTTAATTTTTAGTTTTTCAGTCGGTTTTCGAGCTTCGAAATCTTTATTACAAAAATTTTCATCGATTCATAGCTTGACTGCTTTTTTACACCCAAAACGATGTTGCTAGAACTAATTGACGCGAACTCAACGGTATTATAATGCGTTCCATGTTCTATTTCTTGAAAATTTTGCAAATACTAAAGCCAACGGTCGCTAGAAAAGTTTGATCTCCCGATTCCAAAAGAATTGGACGAAAATCTACGCTATTTTAAATCCAAAATCATATATTGCAAGCAAAGTGATTAAAATTCCTTGCCAGGGAATTTATTATCGAAAACTTGTAAATTAAGCTCTGCTGCGCATTTTAAAAGGATAAGTTTTGCAATGAACCGAGCACTTCCATGTTCAAATCGCTCGATTCAGGATAAAGGCGGAGTCTGAACCGCGCAATTCGATAGTCTTAACAAAATTGAAGTCTGTGGTAAAAAAGGATTTTTGCCGACAGCTGCGGTTGCAATATTCATTTTCAGTACTTAAAGTCACGTTAATGTTCCATATTTTGCCTTCATTTTTGAGATGCTGTTTTGGCTATGACTTTGGCTATACAATTGAAGTTATTGAAGATGGCTTGATATTACTAACAGTTTCTGACAATTCTTATAATCTCTTCTAAACATAACATTCCGTTTTGATCATTGAGTTTTGAGAATGATTTCGATTAGCCAAATGTTTATTTCATACCACAACGACAACAAAAACAGTTTACACGCAGAGGGAGAAAGGGCACAATGATTAAAAACTGAAACACTATTCATTACGTTTCATTTTGACTGGAATTGATATCGTACTGGTATTTTCTGCTGTTTTTTTGTTGGAAATGGAAGATGTGCTTGAATCTTTGTTTAGCTTGTCTGAGATGGACGGGAGGCTCATATTGGGAACGTCTCCTCTTTTGTCAATTGATATAGTGGTAGCACGACAAATTTCTGCGCCAGTAAGTGGTATATCTGTGCTAGCAGGAGGGATTCCCGGAAGTTTAAATTTCGATGATGTTTTAGATTGCACTCGAACACTCTCAGACTCGCTTTCTTCACCAGAAAGCATTTCCTTGATATCCATATCTTTTAGGTTAATGAGGTTTGTGGCTCTACTTGTTGTACTTGCTCTCATAGATGAAGATCCGATATTTTGATTTTGGTCTGTTGTTGCCGAATTTGCTTCTCGAGCCAAAAACGCTTGTACGTTTTGAGACAACCTTTGAGATGTAGGTCTTGGAGTAACAGTATTTCGAGAACGTATAGTCATAGAAGAAGGAAATGCAGGTACAGGTGGTGCATCGTTCAAATTATTTTCTTGTGTGCTTTTTGCACTATCACGGCGAGGTAAAATAAATGGCATATTTGAAATTTCAGGATGCAAGCTTTGTCTGCGTCCATTTTTTTCAGATACACTGTACTTAATGTATTCATCTTCACTTCCTTCTACTCTGTCAAATATTTGTGGACGAGTTGATGTCGATTGCCGCAAAGATTGTGTATTTAACGGGGCAGGATATTCTGTGGTTTGGTAAGTAGAGATACCAATGATAGGAGGTGGCTGCATTTGATTTGTTGGCGCCGCTGTTATTGTATTTCGTTTTAAATGCAGCAACTCTCGCAATGAATCAATATCGGCTACTATTTCAACAGGAATCATTAATAACAGTTTCAAAGTCCGCTCATTTTCGGTTTTTATGAGGTAATTCAAAATTCTTCTCCAGTAAAGGAAGTACGTGGCTATGATTATAACTATCATTATGGCCCAAACTGTAAATGCCATGCTTTGAAGCAATGATATTTTCAAATTTGCCCAATTCAAAAAATTCTGTAGAAAATTCAAATATCCATTTTGAAGAGAGTTTTGCTCTTTCACAACAGAAATCAGATGTAAGTTGGTCGAAATTATTGGATTTGTATTCGCAAGGACGGTACTGTCCTCAATAAACTCTGCCACAACTTCATAAATTCCTGTTTCAGACAAGGGACTCGGAAAAATATCTGATATTAAGCTTAAATCAAACTTTTGTTCATAGTGTGGCCAATAACTAGAACCGTATAAAAGAGAGAGTTGTGACTGAATGATCTCATTGATGTCGTTTAAAATCAGATTTTTCATTGATGTTTGAGAAAATACTGATGTGTTATAGGAGAATGTCGAGGTTCCCCAGTTTGCTAAGTCCGTTGTTACTACAGTTATTCTTTCCGATCGTTTTGGAATATCGCTTGCATCAGAAATTCCTGCTGGAATGCTCATTATGCTGAGCAAGAGCCACAAGTCTGTCCCGAAGCTGCCAATGAAAAAAAATCCAATTAGAAGAAGTCCTTTCGCAGAAATTACTGTCATGCTTTTGTAGCCTGTTTGACTTCTCATAGCTTCGGTTAATCCAGTTGATTTTTCATTTTCATGATCATCATCACTATCGCCATTCAAAGATTCTCTTGAATTTGAATCAGGGTCATAATATTTTGCATACAAAGCTTCAGTTACTTCGTGAGGGATCTAAAATGTCGATTTTAATAAATCCAATCAATATTTTTTTAGAATCCCACCTGCAAAAATGCTTTCAAAGAAGTTTCGCGTTCGGATTTAGCCTTTTTAATAACAGGAACAAACAGAAAACAAAAGGTGAAATAAAGAGAAATGGCGCAAAAAACAAATATTCCTGTAAAATTACATGTTATTGATTTTGCTGGGAAGTTTTAAACTTACCGATTTGTATGTATTGCATAACTGAGATGTCATCTCGAGCTCCAGTAACTATATAGTGCTCAACAGTTGTATACGCATCGACTAACGAAGTTAATCCATTGTCCAAAACAAACTACTTCATATTTTCGATAACAAATCATATTGAAAAAATAATAGAGCAAACAAATGTACAATAATGCATACCCTCCAATCAGTATTTTCTGCATCTAGGCTACTCCAAACAGCAGTACCGTTAGACTGGAGGCTGTTGAGAACTAAATTGATTCTTTGTAAATAAATTGATGTGGCATCCATTAAAGTCAGGTTAATTTGGGTCCTTTCTAATCCAAAACCATTATATAAAGTTACTGGTATTTTTTGAGTGGCCCAAATGCTGTTTATTTCATCTCGCGAATTTGTTAACTCATATAAGTGCAAACTTAGAGTCGACAAATCTAAAGATAAGTTGTGTATTGCCAATAGTTGCTGCTGCCATTGAGTTTGATTTTGTTTTGAATAGCCTTCTTGAATTTTGCGAAATGATTTATGGATATCAAGGAAAGCACCGCGGCACAAATCTGCTTGTTCCAAAAGGGATATCCCACTGTTCAATTTATTACTTCCAGAAATGCTCACGTATAATTGGCAACAAGCCAAGATGATGAAGAAAACTTGAATACCTGAATAAAGAGGAGAATTCATTAGAAAAATAAAAAATTACCAAAAAAAAAACCCCCCATGAGGAAGGTACCTCTGATCATCCAGGTGAGGTGCGCACTATTTCCTTTTGAATAGTGATAAACTTGTTTTCTGTATGCTTTAAAGGCCTTTTTGCTTTTTTTACTCATTCCTACACCACTTCCGCCTGTGGCAATATACATTGGATCATCACTTAAGCCTGCGTCGCAAATTCTTTTGATTCGACGATGTATAATCTCGCTTTCTTCGTGGTTATTGTGAATTTTTTCCAAAAATTCAGCATAATTTCGCAAAACTCTTATGGATAAGGGATAGCGTTGAATTAGCCTTTTGTACGCCTCTGTCGCATTTGAATCTGATCGTTCCATTTGCGACACATGTGTCATTAAAACAGCAGTGTCGGCAGCTTCTCCCTCTTTGGCAGACATAATTGCGAGCCAAAAGCTCGCTATATTAGCTTTGGCATCTTTGTAGTAGAGTTTGGCCTTTAAGGATCATTAATTTAGGGGAAAAAAAACAATGCAGTTCCAAAAAAAAAATTACCTCTTTTGTCAACTGCTTAAATTCAACACGATCGACTGCGTCTAATTTTTTATTTCCAACAGTTGCTCCTCCAGATTTTATTTCTTGCTGTTGCTGATATATTGTGAACTCTGTATCGATCAACATTTGCTTTGCCTTTTCGGCTTTTTTCAAGTATGACGCAGCAACTGATGAATCTTCTTTAAAAACCAAGAAAAATATAGCATCTAAAAATTAAAATTTGAAATCAGATGGAAAAAAATGGAAAGCAAGTCCTACATTGAACCATTAATGCGCTGGATTGCGGAAATTTTTTAGTTCCAAACAAATAAATTTTGTCTGCAATTTCAAGAGATTTTTTATCGTTTGATGTAATCAAGAAGCGTGTTGCAATTTCAACCTTTTTTTTTGTCAGTTTTTTCGTTTTTTTTTTTTTCAGTCCAAAATTTCAAACCTGGGAAGGTGTCCAAAATCGCTTTTCATTTGCTCCATCTTTCACCGCATCTTCAACTTCCCATGTATTAAAAGCATCAAGATTATCTACTTTAAAATTTTTGCATGCCAACTCATAGCTTGTAGCATAATTTTGACGCATATTAAACGAAAAGTAAGCAGCCAAAGTAACTGGAATGATTCCTGAACAGTATGTAAAAAATACGCCATTTCGTTTATCGTCCGTTGAACACACGGTTGAGACAACCAATGCAACTATTTATATAATAATGCCCAAAATTGAAAACAAGTAACAAAAAATAATCACTAACGTAACGATCCCCATATCACTTGGCATATCAAAGAAAATCGATACAAATTGATTTCCTTTTTATAGTAGCTGAAATTTTTGAAAATTAAGCGTGAAATCCTCAAAAGAATGTCACACTTACGGAATATAAATCCACATAAACACTGCTGTCGAAAATGAACAAAGCAGTGTGATGGCTTCACGAAGAACTGGATTCTCCGTTTCAAACACAAAAAACCATGCTAATAAAATCTTGTTGCTTAATTCCAAAATCTCCAAACGTGCAGTAGGCCGTGCACTTATAGAAGTTGCTTTTGGATTTGGATTAAAATACGTCATACTCATGAGAAGAGTGAATGCAATAAATGTTGGCAAAGTTATTGCGGATAATACTCTCATCGCAATAAATATTGGATTAGTGTCACAATTTTCTAATCCATTATGGCAAACAAAAATTGTGAACAAAGAGTAAACCATTGGCAGGAAGAAAATGGAAGCAAGCATTGACACTAAATAAATCGCAATATTAGTTCGGTATGAACGTAATTGAATAGGATAATATATTACCTAGTGTGCGTAACAAACGTAATGGCCAAACTCCTTTATTGAAATCACTTTTCATGAAAGATTGGATGACGTAAAAAGCTAAAATAATCATAGTTGCATT
The DNA here is from genome assembly GCA_027596945.1 of Physocladia obscura. Lineage (NCBI taxonomy): Eukaryota > Fungi > Chytridiomycota > Chytridiomycetes > Chytridiales > Chytriomycetaceae > Physocladia > Physocladia obscura. The sequence goes on from JADGJH010000051.1 coordinate 14,623, forward strand.
CAAGACAACTGCAATAGCAACGAGAACTAAAATTGCTTCTGGAAATGTATATTTTACAACCGCTTCTTCAACCTAAATTATATAAAAAAGATTTACATCTGAGCAAATAAAACAGAAGTGTATTAAACCTGCGTGAATATTAAAATATATCCATATTTATTCCCATACGGACCCCAATCAATATCTGCAAAGCAAAATGCAAGGTTTTGCAAAAATTCGATGAAAATAATCATGAGTGTGACAACTGAGTTGTGTGATTCAACTAGCAACGCGACAAGAGAAGCAAAAAACCCTTTCTTGAGCGCCACATAAAATTTAGTAGCCCGTTTTATGAGTTTTGTGATTCGAGATTCGTGTTTTGGGTCCCGTTCTAGTTCTTTTTGAAGAGTTTTTAAGTCTGGTGGTTTCGCATTGACACTCCATTTTTGTTCTACGCCACTATTTGCTGAGTCTGCAATCATGTTATCAGACACAGATTTTGATCCGGTAGTTGGTCTCTTTCGGGCTGATCCGTTTGCCGAAAGCCTGTTGTTAATAACAGTCATTTTAATATTTTATGTTTGATATTTATTTTTTCTAACAATTATCTCAACACTCCAATCAATCCGTCAAAGTCATACTACTGAGCCGGCAAACGTAATCGCCACAAACGATAACACAGAATATCCTACATCACAGAAAAGTCATCACTAGGGCTAGTAACTGCTAGAACGGTCCGATATTGAAAACCCACAATGACGTTAGCTATTCAGACACTTCATTGAAAACAATGCCAAAGGCGCTGTCCAAATCCCCAATCTGTCATATTCTCTGGATACCACCATCTCCAGAAAGCAAACGAATGAAACAATTTTCCAAACAGCATCCACTTGGAAACCTTCTAGCTGTTCAGGAATCGACTGCACTACACCTTCTGCACGTGAGAAATCTAATTATTGAGGTGATAAAATTCTGATAGTTCTGGATAAATTGCCACATAAAATTTCTCTGCTCATAAAATTACAAATTTTTTTATTTATTGTGTCAGAACCCAGAATTATTTGAACCTATTAAAAAAATGCGAAGAAAATTGAAATTAAAATTTGTTTTATTTGTATTCAAGAGAGCGAACAAAAATCAGAAGAAAAAGAAAAAAAGAAAAACGCTTGGCGATGGGATTCTTTTGTCAAACTTCGAATTGAGTATGGGTGGCAGGCATTTCAGGAGACGCAAACCAACCGACGTTACCAGTGTCCTCCGCATAAGGCTCGTCGCGATTTTGATGGTCCATTCCATTCACAGGAAGTGTATGTTCAAGAGAAGAATTTTGCTGCTGCTGCTGCTGCTGGTGTTGATGTTGTTGTTGTTGTTGTTGTTGTGGTTGTTGTTGTGGTTGTTGTTGTGGTTGCGGTTGTGGTTGCTGTAGGTGTTGTTGTTGTTGTTGTTGTTGGTGTGGATTTTGAGGCTGCTCTTGCTGTTGTTGCTGTGAATTATGATGATGCTGTTGTTGCTGCTGCTGCTGATTCTGGTGATGCTGTTGTTGCTGCAGCGCAACTTCAAAATACTCTGAAAGCATCAAAAACAACTTCTCGATTTCCGCCGACGACCCTTGTAACACATGGCGCAAACACTGTGACGCAGCCATATTTTCCGTAAAATCCTCGCAGTGCACAAACAAACCCGTTGGACCAGCATGATTCGGATCCCGTAACTCCCTGAAAAATATAGGCACAGCGCCAATATCTAGAGCAATGGAAGACATGATGGGACTTCCGGGGACAGGGTGTATCGAAACGTCCAAAATAGACGCGAGAGGAATCTCCATTTTAAAGGTAAAAGTTGATTCCACAACCGCCCACCGCAAAACTGCCTGGTAAGTGGATATTTCGCAAACGAGATCGTAGGGTGTGGTGGCGACTCTACGCCATGTGCCAATGTTTAATTCGGATGCGAAGATCCTGCAACTACCGTTTGCTGTTGTCCAGAGAGGTGGGGCACCTTGGTGAATAGAGTGGGAGATTGGAGGGGTAGTTACAGATTGGATATGATTGCCAAGGGGCGGCAGAGGTACTGGGTGGTGAAATGGTGGTGCGTTGCTTGATGATGCCGAAGTTGCCGAGAAGCCAGCTGTATCAGCAGATTTGTTTGTATTTGTGTGCAAAGGTGGGCTGTAACTGGTTCTGTTGTTGGCTTTGCGGGTAGCTGTTTTGTTGTTGCTGGATGCACTGTTATTGTTTCCATTGCTGGCGTTCCCCATGTTACTGCTACTGTTTGTTCCATTTGATTCGTCTTTCTTTAGTTTAGCCCGCCTGTTTTGAAACCAAATCTAGCGAGAATAATTGAATCGTCAGAAAATAAGAATATTAAATAATATCAATAATAAATTTAAAAAACCAAAATTAAAAAATTCAAGCATATAATTACTAACCTGCACAGATTTAGTGTTTATATTGACGGCAAGACAAATCTCAGCACGCTCCTTTGAGTTTGGTTTGCTATTTGCTTCAAAAAACTGCTCAAGTAGAGACTGTTGTTCGCGCGTAGGATGCACGCGCTTGCGTCGACCATCAGCACGCAGAGGAATCGGGGGTCCGTTCGGATCAGCGGCGTACTTGATGCCGGCCTTGTTTGCGACACCACGGCCAAACGACGGAAGAGCAGCGGGGACTGACGAACCATCACGACTGATCCTTCCGATACTCTGGTCATTGTCATTATCATTGTCATTGTCGCCGTTGCCGTTGCTATTGCCGTTGCTACTATGATGGTCATCATCATCGGCAGTGTTCTCCCTGTTCTGCCCCTTCATCTCAAATTGCAATTTGTGTGCTTTTCTCAAAATGGAAAGAAAAAAAAAAAGGAAAAGTGGGGGAAAACAAAGCATTTGCCATTTCAACTCAAGAGTATGCTATTGAAATATTTTAAAAAGACCGGACAATATCATCATTCAAATGCGTCGTCTCTAGTCTTCTTGCGTTCTTTTCGCTCATTGCGATCATGACGACGACGCCGGCTCTCCTCCTCATCTGAAGTTTTAAGTTTAAAAAAAGAATCTAAAAGGGAATTGTTGTTAAAACAAACCAAGTTCCTCAGTGTGGTGACGCCGTGATTTTTTACGATGATGGCTGGTACGCTCACGACTCCGTTTTTTGTTTCCAGTCCCAGTTCGCGATATCACATGATGTCCATCCACAACATTTCCATCATCTGTTTCTGGCTCTTCAACTCCAATATCAAAGTTGAAGTATCCTGGTGGCGGCGGTGGAGGCGGCGGTGGCGGTGGCGGTGCTGGCGGTGGCGCTGTTGTTCTTGCCGTGTTTTGCAATACACAAAGTTGAGCCTCACTAGGATATTCATCATTTACAAATAATTCGGTTTCCCCATGTTTTGAATCTTCACTGTATCGCATTTCATCAAAAAGAGGAGATAGACTTCGGCTTCTATTAGATTGGTTGTAAAGTTGTCTGCTATGGTGGTGATGTCTGCTTCGATTTTCACGTGAATTGTAGATAAGCTCACGGCCAAATCGATCGTGCCTGTCCTGGCCATTTTTGTATTCCCGATATCTGGCATAATTTCTGCGATCTCTTGATCTGCTTCGGCTCCCTCTTTTATTTGAGTGGCGGTATTCATAATCGTCCACTGTCGGCGGTGGCGGTGGCGAAGGTGGGGGTGGAACGAAAAGAGACGGAGCAATCACAGTCTTTTTGATCGTTTTTGAACGCGGTTCAAATTCATCGATCATTTCAGAAGAAAAAATGTTTGATGCTGAAGTCGCTGATACGCCATTAGAATTCAATACAGGGCGGTCACTTTCGTGATTTTCGATCTGGCTGTGATTTTCGAACCTAGCTAAATTAGCCGTCACTATCATTGCAGACACAGCTTCAAATGAATCTATTTTCTTGGTTGATGGATCCTCCTCCTCGGCTTCTTTTGCTGCTACGGCTAAAGCTATCATTTCTTTTTGTTTTTCAATCTCCAACAATCTCAATCTTTCTAGTTCCCGCTTTTCCGCTTCAGCTTCCCGTTTCAATTTCTCCATCTCTTTTTGCTCCTTCAACATTTCCACCCGCTGCTCAAAGACGCGGCGTCTTGCTTCGATTCCACGTTCACATCGTTCAATAATTTTGCGTTGCTCAGCAACGTATAATTCTAGAGCACGTTCTTCGGCAGATATACGAGAGTCGTATTGGCGAAGAGCTTCTTGATCTTCATTGAGTGCCTGTGGAGCTTTTAAAAGAGACTCTGTGGATGGTTTAAGAACTATTTTGAGTGTTGTTGCTGGAGCAATATTATGTTGCTGTTGCTGCTGCTGCTGATGATTGTCGATAATTTTAATTTTACTGCCGGTATTGGAGCTACTGCTCGTTTCATTTTCGGTTTGATTACTTTGTATTTGTTGTTGGTTGGAATCATCTTTTTCAACACACGTCTGATCGTCCTTTTGCATCGGTGCCTCTTTTACTTTTGATACAGTTTCCGTTGCTGATATTATGTCAGATGATTTTGAGTCTTGCACGGATGAAATGTTTGCATTATCCAGCTGCTCTTGCAGCAATAAAGGTGACGTTGGCGGCTGCGGGGATGTGATCGATGAAACGCGATTTTCAGAAGATTTGTTTAAAATCCAATATGGGGATGCAATTGGGGCGGCAGTAGTAGCGGCGGCCGGAACGGCGAATTGAGCAGTGGAAGCCGACACGGAAAAAGCAGCAGCCGCAGCATCCTTTTTCAATTTCATAGGATCAAAAATTACTTTCTTTTTTGGAGCCACTGCAGTTGTATTTGCGTCATTTTTTCCATTTTCGGAAGCTTCTGTGAATGGATTCCTCAACTGAGCATTTGCTGTCAAAATAAAACAAAAATTAAAAAATATATAAAAAATAACAATAATAATGAGATGAGAGAAGGTGAAAAAATTAAAGCTCACCTGTTTCATAGTATAATTGCCATGCCTTCGCCTGAGCCTCTTTATACAAGTCCAACTCAGCTTGTGTTCTCGGTTTGAAAGTAGTTGACAGGGCACCAGTATATGCAGTAAGATAAGCTTCATAGCCCGAATAATCCATATTGCGAAAAGCGAAAACAATGACGTCAGCGCACAACACAGTTCAAAATGGAAAGTACCGATTAAATTATTTAAGTTAAGTATTTGGAGATCGATCAGACGGTGCTCGGCGATGATTGCGGACTACAGGGGCAGCGTGAGATAACGAAGCACGGAAAGAGATGGATTTGTGAAATACGAAAGCTGGGTAAAATGAAATTTGTTGTTGGGTGGTTGTTTTGTTTTGTGACAATTTGGAAACAATTTGTTCTTTTGTGTTCCATCAACCAGAAAGGCTCTCAAATACAGAACTTGTTATTCATAACAATGGCAACCCAATAGTGTCTTTTCCCACTTTCTTCTTTGAACCCAAACGCAAAAAACCTCTTTCAAAAAAGGATATTTGAAAAACCAAAAGTAGAAGATGAATCCTCCGCCACCTCCACAGCTTCCGCCGGGTTTCGTTGCACAGTGGTCAAGCCAGTACAACCGTTACTTCTACGTAAACCAAGCAACGGGCGCATCGCAATGGGAACTTCCGGCCGCCGAGCCGCCATTTGCTCCGCCGCCACAAGGTCCTCCACCTGGTTACCAGCAACAACAGCAACAGTATCCGCAGCAACAGTATCCGCCGTATCCGCAACAGTCTTATCCGCAGCAGCCATACTCGCAGCAATCCTACCCACAGCAACAATATCCTCAGCAGCAGCCTGTTTACCAGGTGAGTTTTGGAAAATCGCAGTGGCACCCCAATCAATTTTCTACCTCAATTTACCGTGTGCAAACCTGATTATTCACCAGCCTCCTCAGCCGCAAAAAAGGCAAGGTATTTCTACCGGCATGGCCGTGGGCGGTGGTTTACTGGCTGGTGCCGCTGGTGTTCTTGCCGTTGAGGAGGTATTTCGCATTCACTCATCCTTCTTCTCACTGCATTAACATAAACCTGAAACATGTAGATCGGTAGTTTAGTGTCACGTCCTCGTCATCATCATCTTGGCGGTGGCTTTGGTGACTTCGGTGGTGGAGGTTTTGGTGGTGGCCTTGGTGGTGGCATTGGTGGTTTTGGTGGTCCATTTGGGTAATATTTGTCACGCTTGGAATCATTTCCGCCCCAGCTCTTTTCTATCGATCCCTCGCTCTCCCTCTCTTTTCGTGCTGCAATGATTCTTACGCTTATTTAAAAATAGGGGCGAAACTATCGTTGAACGTCGTGATGGATTTGGGGATTTTCAAGAAACAATTGTTCAAGATAACGGTTGGGGTGATCGAACAACAGAAATTATTTCAGAAGACAGGTTCGGTGATGTATCCGAAACTTTTATTCGGCAAGATGATGGCTGGTTTTGACTGAACAAAATGTACTTGTTTGTTGTGCTGAGATGCAGACTTGTAGCGAAATAATGAACCTTTTCTGTTTGTTTGTTTTTTTGTTTTTGTGGTTGGAGTGAGGTGATGGAGTGTTTGTCAGCAACTTGCATACACTTACAAATTCACAAGTTTGACAAGCTTTGTTGACAAATTCTCAGAGAAAATCAATCAAAAAAACAAACTTACGTGACAATGGTGTCCAACCCCATCAGTAGCACAATAACGGCTGGAGTGCGATTTATCCAAAATATCGGCCGAAAAACACCAGAGCCGGATGCTACTGATGAGAATCTGGCAGCAGACTCAGCAGCCAACCTTACTCCTGTATTATCAGAAAGTCAACCTACGTTCGGCAGCCAAGACTCGCTGGACTCTCAAGCAACAGCGGTTGGCCGCGCCACTCCAATGCAACAACTTAACCATCCCTCATGGGACCATAAAACGTCTTTTGCAATCAATACTATCCGCTCCATAAACCACTTTACCGAAGACAGCCCTGTCAACCTGAAACGCATTCGCCAGGTTCGCTCGTATGTAACTTTGCCGACAAATATGAATGTACGGATCGAAAAAGTTGTCGTTCCGCGGCGCAAAGACATTGTTCTTGAGCATATGGATGCTGACGACGCTGTTGGAACATTCAAAGCAGAGTGGGTTGACTATATGGACCATAAGGCTGTCGATGTTCCCTTTGTAGGCTCCGTGAATTTCAACCTTAATTTATTGCATATATCGGATCAGATTACTAGCGCTGACTCTGTAAAAAACACTGTTGTTCTCTACCTACACGGCGGCGGATATTGTCTTTGTTCAAGGTGAAAATTTTTTTTTTCCCCTTGGCTTTATTATGAAAAAATTTTTACAAATATCAAATCAGAAAAACTCACCGTGGTGTCACGTGGAAGATTGCCAAATTCGGTAAAGCGCGTGTCTTTGCAATTGACTACCGACTTGCCCCTGAGTACGTGTTTCCACTTGCACTGCACGACGCCATCTCAGCGTACTCGTTTCTGCGGCAATCATACGACGCTTCCAAAATTATAATTGCCGGTGATTCGGCGGGTGCTGGTCTTGCTCTTGCTGCAATTTTGTGGCTTCGCGACTATGGCCATGTGCAGCAACATGGCCTTGATATGCCTGGTGGCGTGGCGTTAATGAGTCCTTGGCTTGATCTTTGTCATTCATTGCCAAGTTTCACATCTAATGGCAAATTTGATCTTTTGCGAACAAAAGTATTTGATAAAACTGTTATTACGGAAAATCGATCACATTTCTACATATCCGACAATTCATTTCTTAAGAACCCGCTAGTTTCACCGTTGTTTGCCATTGAGAATCCACTTGCTCCTCTTCCACCTATGTTGATTCAAGTCGGAGATAGTGAGCGGCTTCGAGATGAATCTATTGCATTTGCAAATAATTTTCCTGGAAGTCCAATTCATTTAGGTTTTTTATAATCTAATTTTCTTATTATCACTCATCTCATAAAATTTTCGCAGAGGTGTATGAAGGAATGGTACATGTGTTTCAGATGCTAAGCAGCTTTATTAAAGTTGCCGACAAAGCACTTGAACGACTCGGTGATTTTGTCCAAAAAGTATCTCCGCAATTGTCGACGCCATCGCATTTAAAATCACAAGCAACCACACCACAAATTATTTCCAATGTGTTTTCACTATCTGGTACATCGTCCGCCGCAACCCTTTTCGTCACCGCCGTTGACAACTTTAATATTCATGAAAGAAGCGTGACTTGGATTGCAAACGATAGCAAAAACAATTTTCCAGCTCGATTAATGCTACCAGATCAAGTTACCGCTTTGATTGCAAATGGAATTTCCGAAAGTGTTGTTGACGACGACGTTGCAGCGAGTATATACAGTGAACGGAACGATACAGTTTTGAAAGTTCCTGTGGATGGAAACCAGCAACTACAGCAAGAAGAAGATTCTGATCTAGAGTTTCCTGATGATCATGCAGTTGTTTTGTAATGCTAAGAGTGGGAGAGAGAAAGAACGTGTTATTTTTGATTTTCTTTTTCGCTGACGGATATAACTATGAATACTATATTATTGGAATTTATCATTTTAATCCAGACAAAACAATATTTTTCAAGAAAGCTATTAACTAAACTTGTTGGGCAATAAATATGGAAAGAATGGGCACTGTTAGTCTGCCAAGACTCTTCAAGTTTATGTTCTTGGCTCCTTTGTCATCAAAAAAAAAATAAAAAAACACAAAAAAAAACGACTGGACACTGAAAGAATGAACACATTACCACCACCAAATATGTCACCGCCACCACCATGTCCACCTGGATATACCGTACAGTGGTCGCATCAGTATTCTCGGTACTTTTTTATCAACCTTGCGACGGGACAAAGTCAGTGGGAACAGCCACCATTATCAAGCTTGCCACCAAGCTACCAAACGGCAGTGTATCAGCAACAGCCAGCGCAGGTAGTACAACAATCTTCTGTATTAAGTACAGTTTCACCTGGGATGGCACTTGCCGGCGGAGCATTAGCTGGAGGTGTGGGAGTTTTGGCGTTGGAGGAGCTTTTGGGAGGGGGTCGCCGGCATCACCATTTAGGAATAGGTGGGCCTGATTTTGGATTTGGCGGTCATCATCATCATGGAGGCTTAGGCTTTGGGGGCCCGGGTTTTGGAGGTCCAGGGGGGCCCGGATTTGGAGGTGGACCAGGAGGCGGACCAGAGGGTTTTGGGGGCGGTCCGGGAGGATTCGGTAGCAGACCGTAAATCGCCCTCGCCGTTGCTCTTATTCCTGCAATATAATTGCGCGTTTGTTGAAAGAAGCCGAATCATCAGACACCAACGTGATAATAAAGAAATTCAACTATTTATTTGATCAACCAGATTTTCTTGCACCAGACAACAATTTTCTCAAGACCAAATAATGAGGCAAACAATGAAAATGAATTGATTGGGGCGCATAAAAAAAAGCATAAATGAATCAAGTTAGACTACCGCCGCCACCGTTCTGCCCGCCGGGCTATAGCACACAGTGGTCAAATCAGTATAGCAGATATTTTTACGTTAATTTGAGTTCGGGCCAAAGCCAGTGGGATCCACCTAATGCGATGGCTCAACCTGTATTACCGCCCAGTTATACGTCTCAGCCGGTGTATATTCAGCAGCAGCAACAGGGATATGCTGGACAGTGGTCTGACATAGTAGGAGGAGTATCTCCTGGAGCTGTACTCGCCGGAGGGGCATTGGTTGGGGGTGTTACCGTGTTGGCTTTGGAGGAAACCCACCGGTACCATCATAACCGCCACTTATTTCCTATAGTTGGTCCACCAATGGGTCCATCAGGTCCAGGGCTGTTCCGTTTTCGCCATGAGCATTATGGGCATCACGGCCACCATCACCATACCCACTACTGATGATTTGGTGGTCTTATTAACCACATAATTAAATTCAATTGCGTATACGTAATATTTTCTTAATGAAAAAGACTGTGCTTTGCTTTTTATGGTAGCAATTACATCTAGAGTTAATCTGTTGGAGCTTGGATGATCACAGAATTCGTTTATGCAACTGATGGGATGCTAATAGAGGGTGTTTATTTCGCGGACTGCCATTACTGGGCAAAGTAAATGTCAACTGCAAGTCAAGTTGCACGGTATGGAAAGAAGTTTCCGATTCTGCTGCGCACTCCGTCGCCAAAGGGCCAAGTAGAGCTGATCGAAACTATTGGTAAAGGAAATTATGGCTATGTCTACAAGGTGTTGTGCCAGTTGTTTGCTGCCATGTTGATAAGCGTTTAACCATTCACTCATTTGTTTCTCAAAACTCACTTACCCGTTGCTCTACTATTCTTCTCCATATTACTACCTCTAATGTCACTGTTGATACTGTCGTATCGTCTCGCTTCGTTATTCCTCGCTGTAGGGCCGCCTAATCAACTCAAACGAAATCGCAGCCGTAAAAGTTGTATTTCTCAAGGAAGATGAACTCAAAGAAACACTGCTCGAAATGGAGATTCTCAAAGCGTGCAACCATTCCAATATCACACGATACATGGGTCTTTTTCTGAAGGGCCTTGATCTCTGGGTATTGTCTCCTGTTCTCGCTGGAACGGGACAGCACTTCTCATAATACAATTAACATATTGTCTAGATTTGCATGGAATTATGCTCAGGAGGTGCTCTGGATACAATTTACAGAGGTTGTTTTGCATCGTTTTAATTGAAATAATTAACAAAAAAAAAAGCTATCAAAAAACCTTTTAGCGAAGATCAAATTGCCCCAATTATTTACGATTATCTATTGTTGGTCTCGAATACCTGCACAACCAAGTTGCTCTAGTCACCGCGACATCAAGGCTGGAAATTTATTATTGACTGAAAATGGTGAACTAAAATTAGCTGATTTCGGCGTTAGTGAGAAATTAAAGAGTCCAAATGAAACTGCACGTACTTTTATTGGAACGCCGTGAGTTTACTGATTTAATTTTTTTCTGTAGTGTGTTTAATAGACTTTAGTTTGTCATAAATTATTAACGTTTTCTTTAATTGTTATAATTGTTAATTTTTTGTTTTTTAAAGATATTGAATGGCTCCTGAAGTGATAAATTGCGACCCCGAAAGTCCCAGCTCTCAAAGTGCTCGATACGACTCTAAAGCTGATATTTGGTCAATTGGTATCACAGCAATTGAAATTGCAGATAAAAACCCACCTCTAAGCGATATTCACCCAATGCGAGAACTACACTTGATTCCAAACAGTAATCTTGGTCTCGCAAAGCCCAAAAACTGGACCAAAGTTTTCGTCGACTTTATCGTATGCTGCCTTGTGAAAGATCCCGTTAAGCGTCCAAGTGCCAAAGAAATTCTGCAACACCCATTCATGGTTAAGGCTGCTAGTCTTGCTCGCCAAAAACTTATGGCAGAACTTGTGAACAAAGCTAAAGTCGCCAAGGAGAGAAAAAAGGCGGGCCTCGATAATGTTGAAGACGAAGAGCAGGAAAAAAAACAAGCGATTCCAGACAAGGACATTAAAGAACACTTGACTTTGGCGAAAATGGCTGCTGAAAAAACAAAGGAGGCTATAAAGTTGCAGCAACAGCAGCCAAATCCAACCACTCCAATTATTGTCGCTGCTCCAACGGTTAGTTTGAGTTCTTCTTACCATGGGATATTCTCTGATTTTCATTTTTCGGCTCTGTTTTAAAAGGCAAACGAGGTTGTAAGACCTGAAATACTCATTTCAGAATTTCCAGGATTTATTGAAGAAGGAACTGTTTCGAATAGAGTTTTAACACCTACATTAATGGGCGGTATCATGAAAGATATTTATGGTGCGGATATTCTGGATCAAAAGTTTGCCCTGATCGCAACAGAACGAGGCTTATTTTTCAACGAAGTCAACACACCGTGTATTGAGCCAATTCCATTGATTCGCAATATCCGTTTCAAGCAAGTTCAAGTACTTTCGGATTACAATTGTTTGATTGCACTTTCAGGAAGGCATAATCACGTCCGCCAGTACAAGCTTTCTTCAATCAGAAAACTTATTTACTACTTGCTTGGCATGAGTCCAGCAGTTCTTGCTAGAAGTAATATGGATTCTGGTGAGTCAAAGTTTAGAGGGTGGTTTGTGCCAGCTGTTGTAGCTGCTGCAGTTGGGTTTGTTGCTGCTGCTGGTGCTGCTGCTGCTGGAGGACTTGCAGGCGCATGCGGTCTTTCAGATGGGAAATGTGCTCACTGATTGCAGCAAGCACGTATTCCCAGCTAATCCCTGAGACGATGTTGAGGGCATTGGTCCAAGTGCTGAGGTTGTCAGCAAGGGACAGCAACTGAGTGAGGCCAGTGAGTGGCTGGTCTTGGCAGTGCTCCTATACAGCTCCGTGTCCTTGCAGATTGAGCACAGGAGATAAGCGGCGAAAACCATTGGAGGAATTACCACACTAGATGTGGGTTGTTAAAGGGAAAAAGATAAGCAAAATTTTAATCTTGATAAGTCTCCTTGCCTTGTTGAACTGGTTTTAATAAATCAAAACCTTGCTTTACCAAACGCAAATCAGCCAGCAACAAACAGTTCTGGATTTAAAGGAACCAACTCAAGGATGGAAGGATGGAGCACAATATTCTCAACTGATGAGCTTTGAAGAAAGCAGTTAAATTGTCTATTATTTATTACACATGCTCTTTATTATATATATCATAGCAGAGCTTCACGCAATTGTATCCTGTCATGTGTTGCAAATGAATAGATGACAGTTGAGACAGAATTTAATCAAGGCAGCCTATCATAGTCAACTACTCAAATGAAAAGCCAACTTCAAAATAAATTCAACTACATGAAATCCTTGACAGAATAGCCAAGCAAGCAGGAGTTATTTGATGAAGTTGCAGGAATTCCAATTAAAATCAAAGCACATTTTGAAATTCAGGTGTGTAATGGATAAAATTAATGACTGTAGGAAAAGCATAGTGTCGAATGCTATCTTATTCAGACTATTTACATCTGGAAATTGATGCAAGACTGTTTGGGTATAATGAAATTGGAGCTTCAGATTTTGCAAGTACAAACAATAACAACAATGATAATGGCAATAGCAATGTAAGTATTGAAAACAAAGCTGGTAGAGACACTGCCATTTCAGGCTGCTACATTCAAGCACTATGGTTGAGGTTTTGAGAGCAGAAAGAAATCTATTGTGACTGTTGGAGCTGGTTTGTAAGTGTTGTTTGAGTTGTTGAAGAAGCCTTAAGTAGTTGGTTGGTCTGTGGAAGTGAGAGTGTCAGTTTTTGAATTGAAATTAGAAGCTGCAGTGAGAATGAATAAAAATGAAAATCAGTAGTGTGCTTGACCATGAGGGAAAATGTGTGGGCGCGTCGCGTCATGGGGGTGGGTTGGAAAATTCTGAGTTGTTCCTTGGCAATTTTCCAAATCCTTTGCGGAAAGAGAACATGCGTTTCGTCATGAGGTACTTTCCGTTGACCAATTCATTTAATCTCACGTTTGCTTTGTCCAACAAGTTCTTGCTCAATTACGAAGGTAATTACTTTTATCAGTCGTTTATTGATTACAGATCAATGAGACACTTTACAATTTTTAGTCAAATAAATATGGTTACTGTAGGCAATTAAAATTTATAGCCTGTTTTCTTTTATGATGTCTCACGGAATCCAACCTTGTCTTTATCAGTTGTATCAGCTTTACACAGTCATTATTGAGTCATAAATATTGACAAAAATCTTAACATAATGGATGTAAAGCCACATAACTGATTTATTGTAAATTAATTTCAAATCAATCCAATCTTTATCTTCTTTTAAACACATTTGTTTCAATCTATATGTACCTCATGCAGTACTGCAAAAAAAATGAGTTTCATAAAAAAAAAAAAGAAAGGAAAACAATAACAAAAGAAAAGGCGTGGCAGGGAATAATAATAAACATAACAAAAACAAAAAAAAACAAGACTTAAATCGTCGTCAATCTCTTTTTCGCACGCTCTTTAGCTTTAGCTTCAGCATCCTTCGCCGCTTTGATTCGTATACTCCTCATCAAAGTCAAGTGCTTCAACGTATCAACATGCCCTCGATCTTTCGCAATATCAAACGCCATCCCATCGCCAGCCTCAAAATCAATCCCTGCAGAAATCAAACTTGCTACAATCTTTGTGTGCCCCAAACAAGTCGCTGCAATCAGCACACTCAAACCAGCAGAACCCGTCAAATTCGGTTGCAACACCGATATCACTGCATCCATCACAGTTTCGTGCCCTAGCCACACCGCTAGCAGTAATATCTCGTCCTTTATTCGATGGAACGGTGAGTCGCGGTCGTTGGGTTTGGCACTCATGATAAATGAATGACAGTCAATTCCTTTTTCGTACACAGTCGTTTCGAACGCTGTGAATCTCGCGCCAGCGTTTCCGGCTACGCCTGCTATCATAGCTTCAACCATTGCTGCCGCGTGAGGTATTACGCAGTCGCCGTCAACTTCAACAATCGGGCATTCTTTGCGTTTCCGCATCCGTATCGATTCGTCTATGATTTCATCCGCCGTCATGATAGTTGTCGTTGTACTTGTTATTGATATTGTCGTTTCAGTTTCGTCAATCATACTCAGATTGTTTTGTGTTTGAGTTTGATGGTCAAACATGTACCGCGCTGCGCGATCCAAAAGCACTTCACCGCCATACTCTTTAACAACCGCAAACCAAATTTTCGATTCCGAAAACTCTTTCACTGTCTTGACCCATCCGTTCTTGACTGCTTCGAGGACGGCAGGCCCGATTGCAGTTTTAACCGCGTTTCTCCATGCATATGTCCCGGACTCTTCAGTCAGTAAGTATCGAATACAGCGTGAATGGCCTTGTCGCGCAAGAATCATATACACGCTCGTAAACACCCGCTGCAATTCTACCGACAACTCCTTTTCTGGCAACGGCACCACTGCAACCACTGTAGCAGGAGCCGTCAACGCTCTCGTTGGTGCTGTAACTGTACTACGCCTTTGTCTTTCTCCGTTACTCCCGCCACCGGTATTTGCCTTTAACACCTCTCCAACAACAAACCGAAATAACGCCTCATCGCCCGCAACAGCCGCAAGCATCAGACTTTCAAATCCGTGTGCAGAAACCTGGGCCCCAGCAAGTACTAGCTTTTCCGCAACAACTACAGCCATCGCGTCCCCACCCCCATCATCGTCATCGTCACCGATTATTGCCGCATCCGTTATTCGGTTCCCACACAACACCCTCAACGCCTTCGATTCATCCGCATTCGCATCAGCCCCTCTTGCCAACAACGCATCAACCATTCCAATATACCCACGCGACACTGCAATCTCTAAATACACGCTCTTTCCGCCCACATTCAAAAACTCCTGTAACGTCCCGCCACTTCCAACAACAATTCCAGCAACAAGCAAAACGCTTTCAACACTACCAACTTCCACACACTTTGCAAAAACTTTTGCGATCGTCAAACGTGGTAAGTCCAGAAAATTTAACAACCGTAAAAGAAGCTCAATTTCGTCCGCGAGAATCGTATCCTCAACTACAGTGGCGAGTTTATTGCGCGGAATTTTTTCTAGCAGCGCGGCGAACAGGGACTCACGGTCTTCGGTTTCTGGTGAAGCGAGTGTGTTGAGGAGTGCCGTCATTGAGCCAAGTGTATATAGGATGTATGATGCCATGAAATCTAACGTCGTGCAAAGAGTTGACAGACGTGTGCATGTCGCTGTGAGCGCGCTGAATGAGGTCGGCGATGACAGATAAAATACTATTGAATAGAGGATGGCATCTGGTAGTGACAGCTGCATATATTATTTTCATTTTAAGTTAAATTAAAATAAAACAGATTTCTTTAAAATACCAAAGTTGGAGCAGTTCGCAACTTTGCCATGACAGGACGTCGAGGAAGTGTAAAAATGAGCTGTGGCGGTTGAAAGACCGAAATCGGTCTCAAAACGGGAATTACAGCTCCTTTACTGCCCAACGGAGCTGCTGAAGATTCCGCCGTCGAAGTCATCGAATCAGGCGTCGTAGATGCAACGCGCATAAGATCTGGCGTTCGTGATGAGTTATAAGAGCGTGTGGAAAGCCCGGTCGAAGGCTTTGATTGCAACGCCGTACTGCCACCTACAACAGCTGGCAGTGCATATTCCTCCTTACTTGAAGTTAACGGCATCAGCATGTCTGTTTCTTCTTCGTCGTCATTTCGGGGGTTTGGTTGTAAATCTTGTAAAAAGGGTCGAGCAATGCCTTCAGATTCCTCGCTGAGTCGCTGGGCAGTTACTGAAGACGACTCTTTATTTAAAAGCAGCGGAGGCAGCGACACGTCTGACTCTTCGCTAAATCTTTCAATATATGGTATTTCTATTTTCGATTCCTCTAAAATTGGGGATGCTTCGAGTTTTGAAGGAGATTCTGTAGAACGAATAGGATATTGATTAACTCTAATTTGGATCGGTTCTGGTTCTAATTTTGTAACAATTGTTGGTATTTTTGATTCGTTTTCAGGAACTATTGAAAATTGTTCAGCAGAAATAATTGACGACGAATGGGCATATTTTGGAGCAAATGTCGATGTCGGAAAATTCATAGCACCGAAGACAGTTACTGACGAAATAAGCGATGGCTCATTGCTGGCCACTTGATTATTATGGTTTGTTTTTACAGGTGAATTTGAAATGGATTTAGTATCAGTGTCTAGCACTGACACTGTCAGTGATGCTGGTATCAGCAACGGTAATGCGACTGGTACAACCGAATGATCAACACTCTCAACAGCAAACTCATTGCGGATGGCGGCACCATGTTGGGACAAAACAGAAACTGCAGCTGTACTTGATTTCCGGCCATACTGTGATAGGGTTTCTTTTTCCTTCTCATCTTCTTCCCCTGATGTTATTACAGTCGCCGGTAATGCAATACTACCAGCCACAGAGTCCTACACATTATTTTTTAATGCAAGTTCAAATAAAAAACAAAGAACTCCAAAAACATACCCGCAATGCCCGAAACCATTTCCCATATAAAGTACCGTTACATGCTGCATCAACAACAGCAACAACATCGCCTGATAGCGGTTCAGGAAGCCCTGAGCAATTTTTTGCAAGATGCAATATAACACGATTTCTCCACCGCGCATCGACACCGTGATCAAGCAAAACTTTCATACAACGCACGTTGCCAGCAAGAACGGCGCGGGCGAGGGCGAGACCCAGGCAGTCTTTGCGACTGAGTTTGTCGATTTTGAGACGTGTTGGGAAACAAAAACCAACCTGTTTTTTCGTTACTGTTTGTTTCTCCCATCAAAAAAATCCGTTTTCTCTCTTTTTTTTCCCCGATTTTCTTTCTCACAACCTTCGCTCTCCACTGATTTATTATCTATTTTCTTGTAGACAAACTCGCTGGATTTAAATTTTACTTTTTACTGCTCATTTTCTTTACTTCGCTTTTTAAAATAACAAAAAACTGGATTTACTCACTGACTGATTCCAAATGGGAGCCTCGACGGGCAAATTCTTGACGATACAAACATGGGGATCATTTGAATAAACGCTATTCAGATTCTTGACGAGCAGAAATTGGATAGTAAGAGCTGATTCGGGAAAAGAATTTGTAGCAGCAAGAAACACAACATGATCCAGCGCGATTGCTTGAGAGAGAAGTCCAAAGGGACCACGGGCAAGTAGAAGGCGGGTAAGGGCGAGGTTTGCGCAACGAATGGCGGATTGGATGAGGGGGATAAGAAAATTACTATCCAGTGGGGAGTGTTGCTGCTGTTTTTGTAGTTGCTGCTGCTCACGATGTTGAGGTAGTCGCACAGAAAGCGAAATGGCGAGAGACGGACGACGGGATGAAGTGGAGAGGGATAGAGAAGGGCGGGGAAGCGAAGGGGAAGGAGAATTTGACGGAATTGGGGGGGGGCTTGTGGAAGTTGTTGGCTGAGCAACAACAGATAATAGTAAACGCAAAACTTCGGGTGGATGATTTGCGAAAACTGCAGTCTCGATGGCAGCACGCAATAGAGGCGGGTCAACAGCAAATAGTAATGGGGCAAGCAGTATTGTTGCTGTTGCTGGTGTTGCTTGGGCTGATGAAATTGTCGAAGCAACTAACGCCACCAGCCGTACTAGTGCCACCGGGCCCGCCACACCAGCGCCCACAGCGGCACGGTCACTTTCAGACGCACGTGAAAGAAGCATTGCTAGCAGTGCTTCTTCAGTAAGACTTGTTTTGCGATGTTGACCAAGGGGCTGATGGTGAGTTTGGCTAAGAGGTTGGGAAAGTGAACTCTGTCCGTCTGTGTGAACTAAGAGTAAAATATCACGAGCAATAGGCGGAACTGAAACGAGTAATGGAGAGAGTAATGGAGAGCCCGCTATATTTGCAGTTGTTGCAATCGCTGTTGGTGTTTGCAACAAGGGTAATGGACTCGACTTTGATGTTCTGGGTTGATGGTTGATGGAGAGAGTTGGTGATGGAAGTGATGGATGAATGGGAATAGCGGGCTGACTGAGACTGCGGCCGGCGCGTTTGATTGATGCATTAACAGAGCGTTGTTGTTGCTGTTGCTGGTCGTTAGACGCACGCCGTCGCTTCTCCTTGTCTTTTTCGTTCTCCTTCTCTTTATCTTTATCTTTGGCTTTGCTTTTGCTCTTGGCCATTCTTGTGCTCAGGGTGCTCGATACGCTGAGTTTGTGGCGGATACTGGTACGGGCAGTTGTAGAGCTGGCGGTGACTGCTCCGGATGGCGCCGACGCCAGCACTGATCCGGATCCGGATTCTGATCGTGATCCGAAGCCGACTCCGGTTTCCGTCCCCGTCCCTTTTCCCCGCGCCGCTGTCGCTGTTGCTGAAGAAGATTTGAGCGACAACGACATTTGAAAACAAATTAATTGAATGAATTGAAATCTCCATTCGGCAAATCACAAAGGAAACAAATGAAAAGTCGAAAAACACAATAGCGTTAACAAAAACAGACCAAAATAACTGACGATCAATCAAATACACCCAACACCCACAAATTCTTGCTGGCAGAATCCATATATACGTACAAAAGGTCAGAAATTCAAATTACTATCTAATATGCCACCTCTCAGAATTTTCTATAAAATGTTTTTCACTATTTTGTAACCAGTCCTTTCGACCAGTAATCTGTTGGGTCTGACAAAGTTCAACAAAATTTCATCACAAATTGGGAAAGCTAACTTTTTTTGCCAATTTTCCTTGATTCAATGCCAGAAATTCTCAAGTGGGCTCAAATTTGGACTTTGTGGTGGCCAGTTGAGTGTAATGATTGCTTTTCGAGTCAAAAAATTAATTGCTAATTTGGATTTGTCGTAAAATGCATTACCCGGCAGAAACTGCAGATCAGCCCCTGCTAGCGGAATTTTTGCTGGACAGATAGTATTCAGTCAAGCATAACATACTGTCATGACTCATATCTTTGTCAGAAACTCTAAGAATGGCAAATGTAAAATGCCTTGAAAGCAGCCACTTGGTTATCGAAAAACTGATATTGCAGCTGATTCCAACATCGTTGTTAGTTTATCGTCTGGCTAAGTCTTGCAGTATTGTTAATACAAATTACTCTGTACAACTCATATCCAGCCTAAATATTTCTTTTGTATCATCACTAACTCTTTTAATCAAAAAAGCCACTGTGAAAAGAAAATTTGGTGCATCTAAAGAAGATGGGGAGTGAAAAGTTAAATTTCTTTTAACATTTTGTTTTGCTTTGCTTTGATGTTTTTGTTTCACATAATTTTTTTGTATCCAAAAAATTTTGGTCATTTGTTTTAAAGTATGGCACTGAATTGGAAAAATTAAATATTGCTGCAACTATTTCAAATGCAAGTTGTGCAACAAAAAAATTGTTGCAAAAAAAAATTGTCGCAAATGTTACAACATGTGGTCAAGCACACACATGCAGATGAGGGACACTGTTTGTATGGCTATTTCATTCAAGGAATCAAAGTTCCAATATATTGCAAAACAGAGACAATATACATTGATGGATCACACATCAAAACTAAATAACAAATTTTTACCATATAAATTCAACAGCCTACCTAGAAGAATGCAGCAAACAGTTTGCAAAGACTTTTGCAATGTTGATCTCAAGCGTAACAGTTTTGTGCATTTTGCACAATGCTGGCTACACACACAAGGTACTTGAAAGGTGAGCAATGCAAATTAAAATAGATGATGTGACCTGCTATGCAATCAAGTTGAATTCACTTGATTGGTACAAATTTAATCTTCTATTTTTGGATGAAGTATTGTTTACAATCTGGGAATGCTAAGAAATTGAGGATATTCTCTATATGGTGAGAAGTTGGTATTTTGTCGCAAATTTATTCAAAAGCCAAGAGTTTTATATCTTACATTCTTGGATGTTGATGGAGTTATTGATTATTTTGAAACAGAAGGGACATTCAATTGTGATTTATTTCTGCAATGCTGCATAAGAATTGCCAAAAACAACAGCAAGGTATACAAATACCCTGGAAAGTGCTCAGTTTGGATATTGGATGCAGCAAAAATTTATGCTGATCCATTCCTTGTCCATACTCTTTGATCTTTTGGAATTCTTATAATTTTTCTTCCAGCATACTGCTTATTTTACTGCAATATCTTGAAGAATATTTTGAAAGATGCACATATTGTTATTAATGCTCTGAAGTTGTGCTGATGTAATCAAAAGAATGGAGTCAAAAAGATGAGTTATGTGCTCTGGAGAATCACCGTCAATTGAACTTTGATGATTTGGGCGAGGTTGAGCTGCAATAAGTGATGCCCAAATTCTACAGTTTGCACCATTAATCTAATGCACATTCACACATAACATTTTTTCAATTTTTACTTTGTAGAAACTGCTCATCAGGTTAGAAAAGTCATTTACGAAACACAGGGATTTTTTTTTTTAATTTTGTCAATATTGAATGGTGGCAACAACAACAACACGACGCAACTTGCGGCTTCGCGGACGCGACTTTGTTGTCATAATATCAGTGGCGCCGGATGTTCTCAGCGTGAATCTCTCGCTGGTAGACACCGCAACGATCAATCCGAACAACGCAAACTCAAACACAAACACGACAATGGTCTGGCGCGCCGCGTTTCCGCCCGCGTGTAAGCAAGCATACTGGCTCCATTCTCCTTTTTCAAAAAAAAACAAAAAACAAGCACCTGCCCATATTTTACCTTGACGGGCTGTTTTTAATTTTATTAATATTTAAACAGATATTGAAGAAGTTGCAAAAAAAACTGGAAACTTCAAACGCTTTGCCGTGTTTTGCGAAATGCTTCTGGCTGCTCTTGACGCGCAGAATCTTGTAGTTAATTCATCCGCTGCGAATCCCACTGTTTCACTGGATCTTATTACTGGTGCCGACTTGTCTCCTCCAAACGTTAATGCAAATCACGCGAACACCGATTTTGTATCTGATATAGTTCTCCACGACCGAATATATCTGGTATTGACGTACTCTGCAGCTTTTGATCGGTTTGTTTTTTTTTGTTTTTAAAATTTTTTAATATATGTAGAAAAACAATAATAGTGTCCACTATCCACTTCCGCTTCAGCTTGTTCAATCTCTTCCACCTCCATCGAATCCAGTCTTCGCACAGCTACGGCAAAATTCGATAATTTCGACGATTCACCAGCCTCAAATTCTCCAACAAAATTTTCCAGGGCTACAGCAACCACAACAGCAACAACCATTCCAAGAATGGCCAATGACTGATTTCCAATCGCGAACCGCAAATGAACATCAAACGTATACGCCACCACCACCACTACCACCATCACCACTACCGCAACAACAACAACAACAACAACAAACGAAAATATATTCGCAAAACCAGCAGGCGCAAATACCAGATTCTAATGGTATTCAGGAACAAATCACACCAAACAACCCACAACCCAACGAAACAGCAAATCTTCGCCTCCAAATCCAAACTCTAAAAACCGAAAAAGTCAAACACATGGAAGAAATTGCGCGTTTGTTGAAAGAAAACGACAAGTTACGACATGTTGTGAAATACCAGCAAAAAACCATCCAGCAGCAACAGCAGCAAACACAAAGACCAAAGGTCATGCTTCGCGATGGCTCTGCTTTCGAGACTCTATTCCGTGGATTATCAGTAAATCCACAGGGAAGTGACGCGTTTCGAAAAAGTTTAAAAACTTTGCAAAAAGTTGTGAAAAGACTTGTTAATGACGATGAAGACAGAGTTGGTGGTGGTGAAATTTATGATGAAACAGCTTTTATTGACAGTTGAGTATTGTTTTTCATTTATTTTTGAGTGTATTGTTAATTTTAATCTTTTATTGTTATTATTATTATTATTTTGTACAGAATATGCCAATACAAAAGGTAGAAGTCCGAGTGCTCCCACAAAAAAAACTCCATCACACCACCGTCAGAAATCATCAACACGAAAAACAGCAGCAGCAGCAATCTCATCATTGCCCACCAGTGCCGGATATAGACCAATGAAATCGCGTCCATTGGGTCTAAAAGCGTCGCCGACCCGTGATGGACCTCCTATCCGTCACTCTACACCGCCGACCGCAACTTCTCGCAGAAATAATCTGGTTGGCGAAAGAAGCAATAACAGCAGTCGCACGAATTCTCGCAGTAGCAGTGTGGCTAGCACAAGCGGCGGGGCTTATAAACGATTTGATCCAACATTGTAAGTGAAAAAAATAAATAAATTCATGTTTCATCAACC
>JADGJH010000052.1:0-33334 GCA_027596945.1 Physocladia obscura
TAAAATTTCTTGTGTACTTTACTATCTTTACACATTACTTCAGTGTGGTGACCACTGTAGATGGCCTCTATCAATTGTTAGAGCCTCTCAGTTATGATTAGAACTTAAATTCCAAATCTTTAATAAAAGCTTTGTATTTCAATTCTTATTTATTGTACACAAAGAATGGATGGATTATTTTATTTGGCAGTGAATTATTCCAGACTGTTGCCACTGGTCATGGAATTTTAACATAGGTGTAACAGGCAGTGGCGCCACTTCCGTTTTCCGAGGTCAAAGGTCTCTTGGATGGGGCCAGCAAATTGATTCAGCCTTGAATTAGTGAAGACTAGAGTTGCACTTGGGACTGCCCAAAATCAAAATCAAGGTTTTCAAGGGCAGGCTGGAGGACTGCGAAGGCATATTCTTTGACGGCCCCAAACTGGTAGTTTGACAGCACTCCTGTCCCAATCCACTGGCAGATCTTGTTGAGTGCAATGAGGGCAAATGGCATTCCAACGCCGTAGGTGAGCTTGTAACCTGCACAACGTATTGCCTACCACGTTGAAAGGGCGCAGACCAGTCTCATTTGCGACCCAATTTTTGTGAGTGCTGTATTCTTTCCATCTGTTTTGCAAAAAAGTGTGTCATTGCCCAGCGTTAACCTGCTGGGCTGGCGCTCTTCTCCAACAACTGTACACAAGTGATGTAAGTCACTAAGGAATAATGTAAGGAGGAGGATCTTGTGAACAGTTTGGGCAGGGAAAAGGGGGAAGATGCAGGCAGCACTTTTACCTTGTGGGTGAGTTGGGAACCTTGGTGCTGTAGGAGCAGGAGCTGGAGGCGGGGGCAGAGTAGACTTAGCCTCGGGGGCTGTCCTGGATGCAAAGACTGGCATGACTGCAGCGAGGACTGCAGACACAATGGCTGACACATCTGGTTAGGCAGTTTGTGCCATCTGTTGTAGCTGCTGTGGTTGGGTTTGTTGCTGCTGCTGGTGCTGCTGCTGCTGCTGCTGCTGCTGGAGGACTTGTAGGCACACGTGGTCTTCCAGATGGGAAATGTGCTCACTGATTGCAGCAAGCATGTATTTCTGGTTAATCCCCAAGACGTTGTCGAGGGCGTTGGTTCAAGCGCTGAGGATGTCAGCGGAGGGGCAGCAACTGAGTGAGGCCAGCGAGTGGCTGGTCTCGGCGCTGCTCCTATACAACTCCGTGTCCTTGCAGATTTGGCACAGGAGGTAAGTGGCAAGAACCATTGGGGGGAACAACTGCACTAGACATGGGTTGTTAAAGAGAAAAAGATAAAGAAAATTTGTTGAACTGGTTTTAATAAATCAAAACCTTGTTGATCAATATCTGTAATATTTTGAATGCTTTCAAGTAACTGCACTATTACTGCTTTTTTTATGGTTTTAAGGCTGTTTGGTAATCATGATGCACAGGACTGAGGACAAGGCGGTTATTGGGGTTGTTGCTTGTTATGAAAAAGGATTTGCTGCAACATGAATTGTGATTTGAAGAAAGCGGCTGAATGGCTCCACACGGCGCCCTGCTGTTGTTGTTTACCCGCACGAGTCGATCTGGCCCACCAGTCGCTGCACCCACGCGTCCGCCCGCCCCTCTGTGCGGCGCACCGTCAACGTCATCGGGGCAGCCAACGCGACCCCGAACCACGCGTCGTGTCAAAACTTGCGCCCTCAAAGTCGCAATATGCTTTCGACAATCTCCATCGCATCGCGTATCTCCAGTCGCGGCATAGCGCGAGGAGCAATTGCCAAATGGGGTTTCCAGAACATTGCCGAAACAAGGGAAGAAAAAGTACCGCAAAAAAAACTTAGATCTTGCCGCTGGCGCCGGCCATTGAACTGCTATTTAGCAAAAATATATAATTGGTGACCGCGTAATTAAATTGTTGGGAGGTTGTCTATTATGGGTTTTGAAGAGTAAGTTACATGAAACTTTTTCGAGTCACATGAAAATTAATGTTTAAAGATATGTAAATTAAATTATTTAATAAAACACTTAGCCGTGGTATTTTCTGAAAATTTCAACAAACTCAATGGATTATTGTATTGAAATGTAAAAAAGGGGATTTCAAAACATGAACAGGCTTCTCCTTCCCAAAAACTTACAGCTTAGAAAGTTGAACGTAAATTGCGTATGCGCAAGAAACTTAAAAAGTAAAAAATGTCACAACCGTTTTCTGCGTCAGAAATAAATTGGAAATGTTCAATTCAAAAGGGTTTGGTTCACAAAAAAATTAAAATGCATGAAACTAATGGATTCCCACATATGCTACAATTACTCTACTCATCAGGAACTAAATACCGTTCGATAGGGACATTTTTATGATTATTGGGAGAGACCGCTGCATGGCAATTGGGGCGCCGTAATGATATATCCCTTCACCATAGAGATCACCTCGAAGTTTGGAAAGACTGATCCACTTTGTCGCAAACTCGAAACAGCGCATACTTGCTTCTCCATTTTCAGTCCAAGATATTGAAGTTGTAATGCAAATGTACAAAAGATTATGGATTTGTTGCAAACTGCCGGTGCGTATGATGTTCTGGAACAAATAATGCATTTGGTAACAGCCAGTTCCTTCAATGTCATAATTTGCCACATGGACAATGCCATTGGATTTGTGAGAACTCAACACTTCGGTCATGATGAAAATGATTTTGATTCTTGCAGAATAATAACAAAAACAGGCGCAGTTCATCCCACACCAATGCATGCTAACTGGAATGCTGATTGAATTACCAGAATAGAAGAGGTCTTAGAATAGCCTGTGTAAACTCAGGCTTGTCAGGTGGATATTTTTTTTGACATCATTTTCGTTAAATTTGACAAAATATAGAGTATTTAACAGTTGCCAAAGCAACTCGTGCAAACAAATACAAGAGGAGTGATTGATCGACATTTGCAGGTTGTTTCTGTTGGTTTCTTTTTTTTTGGTTCAAAACAAAGGACAAAAAATTTCGTGGGCTAGTTGCTGGGTATTTGTGATGTGCAGTCCAATTTGTCTAACTGTGAAGTTATTGAGAAGATTACTGAATCAATTTGTCTTGTTATCCACATTACTTCCACAACACTCTACTTTGTCAACAAAATAACAATTTAAACAAATCAAAACAAGGCAAGCAAGGATTTTGAAACTATACGTTTAGGATATTGCATGAGGGCCAGTGACCACGCTTTTTTTTTGGAGATATCTGAAGGTTTGAGTACTGAGAAGCTTGATAAGTATGTCAGCCAGTTGTTTAGTAGTTTAGATGTATTCAATATTGACATGCTTGTTTTCAACAAGCTCACAGATGTAGTGGTAGCAAATATTAATGTGTTTGAGTGGTGACTAGAGATGCCATTGTTTCCTTAATGGATATTAGGTTGATTGCCTTCATGAATAGTGATAGAGAGTTGTAAAGGAATTTCAAGGGAATTGTAGAGTTGACTAAAAAAGTTGAAGTCATAACCAAGTTCACAGATGGCCACATATTTAGTTTCAGTCAAAAATCAGGGAGAAGTAACAGTGAGTGAATTTTCTTTTCCAACCAAAAGATTTCTCAAACAACCAATACCAATGATTCAGTTTTTCAATAAAACTTACTCTGTGTCAAATTTTAATCATCAATCATAGCATTGTCTGAAATTGCACTTTCTTATACACATTTCATGCAAGATGCAGCCTGTTCAGAGTGAAATCAAGTTTTTCTGAAGGAAATCTCAAATTTGGTGAATAACAGCATTTCATTCAACAAAGCAGCTGAATCTGTGAGGGAATTTGTTCATGTACTAAATCTGTGTATAGGCAGAGGCTGTTTTCATTGCATATACAAAGTTGTGGGCTTTGTGCCATCACTCAATCACATGTATAGACTTTATTAATTTGGTTACAAGATACAACAAGTGAGTTTATGGGGAAGTAGCATGGTCAGCAAAGTCATGGCACAGCAAGTTTATTTTACAACATAAAAATATTATCAGCTTTAAACACACAAAGACTATCACTGTTCCTTGGACTAGTTTGCTAACTCTTGAGTCTGTTAAAAAATGATTATGAGAATTAGATGAACGATAATGGCTACAGCTGGAAAAATATAATGAATGTTGACTAAATGCAAATAAAATTACAGAATGGCAACTCACAGTCAAAGGCAATTTTCAGTGTCAAAATAAATGGCCTAACAAGATTCAAGGAGATTGCAGTCAATATGCAAGTTTTATTCTATTTGTAATTGTAAATGGGGAATAAATAATGGATGTTTTTACCTCTCATTCAATTACAAGCAAATCCAGGCCATTTGCATCAGGATGATATTACTCCAACATAATTTGCATAGACAAATCAACATGGTGGGTTCACTCTAGTTCTATTGTGTGATAATCTTGGTGTTCACAGAATAGATATTCTCACACAGTGCTTTGGCAATGGAAAGAACACAGCAATTTTCAAATCAACCATGACCAACTTCCTGCAGCTTTTGAACTTTTTGGTTTTTGCAAACATGAACAAGATCTGTTGATTGTATCACGAAAAACAAAACTTTACAACAAATGCATTGGGAAAAGTAGGTGAAGAACTTATCCCAATAGCCCTTGAAGCTCACCAGTGTATTACATTGCGTATTATCCACACACAAAAAATTTTCCATTTGACAAAAAAGTCATTGATGCTCAACATGAATGCCCAATCAACCAAAATTGGACAAACTGATGCTGCTATAAAAGCCATCATCAATTTGCTTGGATCTTCAAACTTGAAAAATCCAATCACCAAAGTGAATGAAAAGTCAGAAAAATGTGTCCAACCTGATAAGGTATACAGTTTTGAAGATCTTCATTTAAAACAGCAAGAAGCCATCATCACCCAAAAAAATAAGTGCAAAGCAGCTGAAGAGTGCAAAGAAGCCAGGAAGCAAGTGCAAAGCAACAAGGAAAATGCAATAACCAATAAAGCCATGTTTCATTGCAGAGGTGCAAATGAAAACAGTCCCTGCTTAAAAACATGGTGTCGCAACTTAACTTGGTCTATTTGCATGAAGTGCCAAGCATTTGGCTTTTGTCCATTAAAAAAAAAAAAAGTTGTCCATCATGTTTTCTAAATTCTGATTTGATGGGTGGAAATTTATCAATTTGATAGTTGGTTAGCATCATAGAAGTAAGAAGAGCCATTATTGTCTCATTCCAGTTATAAATAGTAGTAGTGGTGACTAACTGTAGGCAATATTTGATTTTCAATGGTTGCTGATGACTCAATATATGAGTTGTTTGTTTAATGAAATGGAAGTACACATCTCAGGCAAATTCTTGACAGTGTCAGAAGAAACTTTGAAAATACAGGCCCTGTTTACAGCCATTTGCTGAATGGTTTGACTTGTGGATAAAATCATTTTTATATCCAAGTAAAAAATACCTGAGAAATAAACTAACTGAAATTTTGTTTTACCACAGAATTTTTCAGTTTTTTTGTTGAACTGAGACTATTTCAAAAGAAGGATATAATGAATAGAAAATGGAGACTATTCTTGTTTACAAAAAAAAACTTTGAAAAAAAGAACAAGAAATAAAACTGTCATAGGTGGTGTGTCTGATTATTTTATTTTTTATTCATTTTTTGTTTTATGTGCAGTGAGTAAATTTGAAAAGCTGTTTAAATTTAGCGTGTCGTAAATCCCAAATGATGGTACCACATCTTTCAAACGCTTCAAATATTACCGTGGTCGATACTGTGGCTCCCAAAACTAGCATTTATGCTTCTCTCTACTCAATCCTTGCGGCAATAATGCTACTTGGTCTTTTCTCCACTACTGTGCTAATTTTTCGCGACGGGCCTGACAAAAAGGTCTTATTGAGAGAACAAATAACATCATTTACATTGCCATTCAACAAATTATTACTTATCATGGGCGTATCTATTCTCGCGATATGCGTTATTGAAGCAAAAGTCACCACATTGACAGCAACTCAAATATCTGAGCAAATAATTTGGGACTCGGTTAAATACTTTTTCCTTGCAAGTTGTGAAATATCATACATATTTATTTCCTTCAAACGCGCTGAAACCATTGTAAAGAAAATGTTTCCCCAGTTTTTTTTGTTTGTAAGCCGCACTGTTTCGAGTGTGCCATATGTATTTTATCTCCAGATGCTTCCACTGTTATTGATGAACTTAATGGATTACTCTTATCAAAAAACTCTTCTTTTAATAACAATTATATGGACTGCGCTGGCTGGATTAATATTATTGGGATTGGATGTGGTTTTAATGGTTTCGTTCATAGTATACATCAATTCCGCAATTGTTTCCAACGAAAATCCCGGACAAGAAAATAATCTTTACGATACTTTTGTGACGCGTTTAACTCGAATCGATGAGTTTCCTGTTCAGCTTCGGATAATAGCAAAATATGGAATTATATCGACAAGCAGTTGTCTTCTTTCGCTCTTGTTTTTTATTGGTTATGAGCTTTTCAGTTTCAATGCTTTGTTGGTGCTGAATTTTAGCATGTACATTGTGATCTATTTTGTGATGCTAGCAATGAAGTTGGCATTGAAACGGAATCGAGAAGGGTTAGGAAGTCAGTTTGACCGCCCTTTGACTCCAATTTCAGTAAAGAACACTGTTACAAGAAGTTAAAATTCGTGATGATCCTTCAATCAACAATAATAAAAAACGCTGAAGTATGCTTGTAATAGAGCATTGAAGTGCTGTAGCCTTCAATAAAAACTGCTAAAATCATAAATAAACGGCGAAAATCGAAAGTAAAGAGTGAGAAAGCGAGAAAAAAATGAACATTTAAATGATAAGAAAAAAAGGACAAACTTCACAGAAACAGTGACAGATAAAGATTTAAAACAAGTCCCAATTTTTGGATAAAAGCATCAAGGCTTGGAACAGCATCCAAAATGCTATGTCTAATCTCTGCAGGAGCTCATTCCAGGTCTCTTTCATTCAGCGGTGTGACAATTTTGCTGAACATATTGCCATTCACTGGAAAAGCAGAGTCTGTGCAGACTCCATACTCACGTAAAAGTAAACTTCTCATTTATTAACTTTTCCCAAAATACACCACTCATTTTGTTTTGATACAGAGTTTCATCCAAGAGTAGTCTAGCAAATTTACTTTTTTTTTTGAAGCAAAACAGAAATGTGGACAAAAACTTAACTCTGCATTGCCTTTGATTGTTAATTGCTGCCACAGCACATTCTAAATTTTGTATTTTCAATTTCAACTTCAAATTATATTACATCACTGCCAGCCAGCATTCTACAGACTTGACAGCAATGACAAGGTCAACTATTTATTCTTGGTTATTCCATAAATTTTAGTTTGTTCTGGTAGGTTATTTATGTTGCGTGCTGTTGTTTGGTGAGGTTTTTTTTTTTTGTATTTTTTTGTCACTATGGTGGGCTCTGAAACTGATTTATGGTAGTTGATAAACCAAATATTGCTACACCATATTACCCCTTCAGAAAAGTCATTAAAGTTGTTTGCATTAACTTTAGCCACTATTGTCAAGATATTGCTGTTTTTTGTTTTTTTTAGGTCACTTGGTTGTAGTTTTTTTTTGATTATTTATTTTTTCGAGCTTCTAGAAGCATGTGAAACCAAGTTCAACATTTTAACATTGTTTTCCTGTATCTGTAACTGTAAAATTGTACACGGTTTTTTATTATTTGGACAGAAGAGAGAATTGGAAAGATTGAATTGTTGATCTTGGAAAGCAGACAAATAATGGAACGAGCTAAACGAGCAGCGGCGCTGAAGCCGAAAGCATCGTATGCGGAGTATGACGAAGGAGAAAGCGACGACGACTATGGAGGTGCGGCGGGGGCAGTGTCGTCTTTGGCTCCGGCGAGCAAGCGGTTCAAGCGTGGCGGCGACGACAATGAATACAACAATAACGAGTACATTAACAACAATAACGAACACATCAGTAACGAATACAGCAATAACTACTACAATAGCGGAAGTTTAAATGCGAGTGCGGGTGCTGC
Source organism: Physocladia obscura (assembly GCA_027596945.1). Taxonomy (NCBI): domain Eukaryota; kingdom Fungi; phylum Chytridiomycota; class Chytridiomycetes; order Chytridiales; family Chytriomycetaceae; genus Physocladia; species Physocladia obscura. The sequence goes on from JADGJH010000052.1 coordinate 7,987, forward strand.
ATTCGCTACCTATCCTGTCGGCGTTGGCTTCAATCCCATTAATCAACAACAACAACAACAACTCCTGTTCCTACAGCAACAACAGATTGCTCAGCACCAACAAATGCAATTCGCCAACTTCAACAACAACAATAGTAACAACAGTATTAACAACAACTTCCCATTCAACCCACAGCAGCAGACCTTGATGCCCATGTACACCCACCAGTATTCCCTCCCCGCCGCTCCTCAGAATGTTTATGCAAACAACCCCTCCTTGCTGCGCCGCGACGTTTTTTTATGGAAGTTTCGCCATCTGTTTCTGCCGTTACTTCCGCCAAATGTAGCTAGCTATTTCAATACGCTACATGCTCGTGGTTTTGCAAACAGTAACATTGATAGTGAGTCACGTGACTACCCTATTTACACAGTCCGCGTTTCACTCACACGGCTTGTTTTAAATCAAAATCTCCACCCACTCGATCACTCTCATGTCTTTCTTTTTTTCCTTTTCTTTCATTCTTTTTCTTTCATTCTTTTTCTTTTTTTATTAATTTTTTTTTGCAGTCATTCCCAAACGCGACTTTGTTCCACCACATACATTGACAGCTACTCTTAAAGACTATCAACTGGTCGGCCTCCAATTTCTCACGTGGTGTGTTGACAATGGTATGAATGCGATCCTCGCAGACGAAATGGGACTGGGAAAGACCCTACAAACAATTGCCATGCTCTGCTACATGCGCGATACTGCTAGTCTTCCTGGCCCATACCTTATTGTATGTCCTCTGTCCGTTCTTTCTTCTTGGGAAGCCGAACTAAAACGATGGGCCCCCTCTTTCCGCTTCATTCGCTTTCACGGCCCAATGAACGAACGTGCCACCATTAAAGCTCGCTGTGAACGCGAGAAATTCGACGTCTATCTTACAACTTATGAACAGCTTGTCGCTGAATCTGTCTGGTTCCGCACTTCCTACCGCTGGCGCTGCGTAGTCCTCGACGAAGGCCATAAAATCAAAAACGACAAGGCAAACATGTCGGCCGTTGTATACAGCATCCCCTCCCAATTCCGATACATCCTCACAGGCACGCCGCTTCAAAATAATCTACACGAGCTCTGGTCGCTCCTGCATTATCTGTATCCTACAATCTTTTCGGATGTCACTTCGTCATTTTTCGCGCAGTCATTTAATCTAAGTAAAGGCTTATATGACCATCGAGCGCTCGATGCGGCGCGCAGATTATTGGAGGTTGTGATGCTGCGGCGATTGAAGAGCTCAGTGGATTTGAGTATTCCGCCAAAGGAAGAGCTTATCGTATATCTGCCGTTGACAGAGATGCAGCGGTTCTGGTACAAACGATTATTGACTAGAATTGAAAATTCGATGCTGGGTAAGTATAAGAAATAGCTTACTAAATATTTTTCTGCGATAGGAGATATTTGAGTGAATTGAAATTCAAAAAACAAACGCATAAGCACTAAAAAAAAAAAAGAAGACAGAAGAAAAAAAAGTTTAGCGATTTTTTAATACATTTCATACAGTAACTCATATTTGATTGAAAAAATTCATGAGCGGAGCAAAGCACTGAAAATTTTTAAAAGTGCACTCAAATTTTCTAATTGGAATTTTTCATTTGAAATTTCTATTAAAATTTTTCTTCCTTGTTATTTATTTTTCGTTTAAATACCATTATTTTTTTTATTGTTTATTTTACACACTATTTTTTTATTCTCTAATTTTATTTTATTTTTTATTTTGGTTTTAGAGGAGATATTCACCGCGCCAGCAGAAAACCTTGAGTTCACATTTGCCGGGAATGGACAACCAAATCTTCAGCAACAAAATTCAACCGCATCCTTTGATTTTGGCTTGCCCCCTCCAGGATTATATTACCAAAATTCCACTTCGTCCGCCAGTGTAGGCCGCCCACCATCCCACCCAGCACTTTCTCCCGCTATAACAGGTCAAAAGGGCGACTGGCGCAAACTCATGAATCTCCTCCTTCAACTCCGCAAAGTCTGCAACCACCCATACATCCTGCCGAATGCCGAGCCCGAGCCATTCGAAAACGGTGAGCACCTAGTCACAGCGTCGAGTAAGCTCATGTTTCTGGATAAGCTGCTGCCACAACTACGTGAGCAAGGGAAAAGAGTTTTAATTTTTTCGCAGTTTACCCGCATGCTGGATGTGTTGCAGGATTTTATGGTTTTAAGAGGCGAGAAGTTTGCGAGGCTTGATGGTGGAACATCACGGCCGAGACGGAATTTGGATATTCGACTGTTTCAGCGGAAAGATAGCCGTAAGAATTTAAATTTTTTTTAATTATTAGCTCAAACAATTTTCTATATCCACAGCTTATAATGTCTTTCTGATTTCAACAAAAGCTGGTGGTCTCGGAATCAACCTTACTTCTGCAGACACAATCGTTATGATTGATAGCGACTGGAACCCACAGAATGATTTGCAGGCCATGGCAAGAAGCCACCGAATTGGGCAAACGAAAAGCGTCACCGTGTATCGGACAATCTGCCGTGACACTGTTGAGGAGCAGATGCTTACGCGACTGCAAAAAAAGCTTTTTCTTAGTTTGTCTGTGAGTTCGTTTTTTAAGCGCAGGGTAATTTGAAATTTGAAGGTTACTTATATTCCCCAAAGGTTACTGCAACAAACGGAGGCGGCGGTGGAGAAGATGACATGCCTAGTCTAAGCAAAGACGATTTAATAACAATTTTTCGCTACGGAACGCGCACGGTAACCGCAGATGACGCCGAATCCGCCGACAACAGTGCAGAAACCTTCTTCAGTCAAGGACTTGACGATATTCTTGCGGCGAGCCGTGCCCACGCGACACAAACCGCAGAAGCCGTTAGCAATAATGCCACAAACTCATCTGCAAACGCGGCGTTCAATCTTGCCGGCCTGGAGATGATAAAAACGCGGGTGTTCGAAGGCCGCGAGTTTGGAAAGAAAGGTGTCGTGCGGCGCAGCAAAACAAATAAAGACATTGCGGCGGAATGGGAAGCTACGGCTGTGATTTTGGAGGACGGAAAAAAACGGGAACGGGTTGTACGGACGGTTGTTGTTGGCGAGGATACGATTTTGAAAGAGTTGGAGGGATTGGACAAGTGGGAAGCTGCGCCGAGTGTGCAGAAGCAGCAAGCGGGTGCAGCTGCAAAAAAAAGAAGTGCGGCGCTTGCGGCGGCGGTAGCTGTTGAAGAGAGTGGAAAACGAGGGAAAGGGAAGGGTGTTGCGGCTACTGCTGCGGTACCGACAGCATTGGCTCCAGCTGTAGTGAAAAAGAGGGAAAAAAGAGTGTATGAGCATCAAGAGATTTGTATTGTGTGCGATGAGCCTGGACATATTGTGCTTTGTTCGGGTTGTCCACGTGTTGTACATCCCAAATGTGTTGGATCAGTTGAGTGTTTTTTGTTTTTTTTTCTCTGTTTTTTTTTTCTCATTTTTTTGTTTTTATGTAAATTTATTTATTCATTTATGAATACTGAAATTTATTTATAGACGCTTGAAGATATGGAAAAACAGATTCTTTACTTTTGCCCACAACACTACTGCTGCATATGTGATCGCAAAACACAAGATGCGGGAGGTTTACTTTTCCGATGCGCCACTTGCGCCAACTCGTATTGTGAAGACTGTCTTCCTGTTGATGAAGATGTTACTGAGATTGGTGAGACGCTTGAAGTGTTTGAGGAGCTTGGTTATGGCCAAATTAAGCAAGCTTATTACATCAAGTGTCCTGCTTGTATGCGATACGAAAAAGGGGAGGGGAAAGGGGAGGGAACTACGGCTTTTGTTCCCGCTGGTGAGGTTGGTGAGAGTGGCGAGAGTGGCGAAAACACAGTAGGTGGTGGTGTTGGTGCTCGAGAAATTGCAGAAATTAGTGTTGAGGGAGGTAATGCAGTAAAAAATGAATTGGAATTGCCACAATCACAGCCAAGTCGGTTGATAGGTTCGAATGGGTCGAATCAACAGCTACATCGACAAGATCAGCCACAGCACCTGCTACCGCAGCTTCATCCTCCACCTCAGTTTCAACCACATCCACGCCCACAACAGCATCAACAGCAGCAACAATATCAACCACAACAACCACAGCAATCGTTACAACAAAAGCAACAGGATTATGCAACTGGTCAGAGTGGGTTCAAAGCGTTAGAAGCTGCAATAGAACTTCACCCACTTTTGCAAAATCCGATTATGCCGCCGATACAGCAGCAACAACTGCCACAATCGAAAATTTTGTTTAATAACAGTCAATATAATAACTCGAATGCATTGAACAACTCAATTTCAAATTCGCTCAATAGTTCAATTTCGAATCCGCTGAATAGCTCAATCTCAAATCCACTCAACAGCTCCATCTCAAATCCGCTAAATGGTTCAATCTTGAATCCGCTAAATAGTTCCATCACTGATTCAATCAACAGTCCGATATCAAGTCCTCGAAATATTTCGGCCAACAATCAGCTCAATAACTCAGTCAATAATCCTCTTAATAGCTCAATATCAAATCCACTGCGAGGCTCGTTTCTTCCGCACCCACTGAACTCTGCGTTTCCAGCGCCGATGCCATCGATTAGTACACAACTACAAAAAAATTCACTGCCACCAATAGGACCGACCCCGTTTCCTCAACAACATCAAGTGCCGCCGTTTGGGTCATACCCAAGTCTTCCAATAAACAACAGCAATCAGTTCCAAGGATATCAACACCAGCAATTGCTGTCACCACAGCAGCAGCAACTCCTCCAGCAAAACTCTGCAGGCAGCATCGTAGGTGGTACCAACGGGTCTTCTGGTCAGTATTTCTCTGGTCCAGTTTCGACAGGAGTTGTTTCTCATCCTGCTGCATCGACTGCATTTTCATATGATTTTGACTCAGCGGCGTCAGCTGGGAGACAGTATTCTGGGTCTGCTGCTGGTTCTGGTGCTGGTTCTGGTATCACTGGGGGTGGAAATGGCGGAAGTGTTGAAGATGGAGAAGGAAATACGTTTTTGGCCAGTGGAGCTTCGATATATTCTCAATATCAACATCCCCAGCCACAACAGCAACAGCAGTCGCAACAGCCACACTTGTTGCAACATGCAGTTGATGGCGGCGTTTCTAGTGATGGTGTTGGAAGTGTCGGTCCAGGTGTTTGGGGTGCACCACAGAACGGTTTGGATCAGGAACTAAGATAATTCTATTTTATTTTCTTTTTTGGGGATCAAATTGAATGAATTGTTGGTTTTTTTCTCTTGTTTTCTGTTAACCCCCGGTATCCACACCTGATGATGTAATGTGTTACCACTGTTTTTCATCTTTACTTTCTCCCACTGCAGCTTCTTTTCTAAATATTCAACTTTGGATTTGAACTCTTTATTTAAAGAAGAAAAATCTGAATCAGCTGTAGTCCTGCCTATTTTGTCATTAAGTGGATGTGTTGAAAAGGTAGAATAAATTCAAGTTGGATGGAAGATGAATGGAATTCTTTATTTAATGTAACTGCATTCAAATCTAAATCAATAATAGACTTCTTCATTCTGTCATTAAGTTATATGAGCATACAAATTGGAAAGAAGGAAAACTTGTTTATTGAGGAATTTTTTGAGAAATGAAGTTCAAAAAGTTAACACATTCATTGCTAGACAATGTATGATGAGTTTCATGATGGAACAGATTCAGTAAATATGAATTGACAGTACTATGAATGAGTTGCCCACTGCAAGTATAATTGCATTTGGCATTATCACTCCAGCAACCAAGGTAAGCATCAGCTTGATCATCAACATCAGGAAACAAATCAAATTCATTTATTTATATCTGACAATTTCTGACTAGGCATTATTATGTTAGCAATGACCCCCCCAATGACGATGCATGTGTAATGTAAGCAATGAATTAAAATGCATTTGTAATTTACAAAATGAAAAAAAATGCATTTCCTACATTTGCAAGAAAATAATGAAATTGGCACTTATATTAACAATATTTGCATAATTAATTTTTTCTTTGTTGCAATTAATCATAAAATCATGATCAATTTCAAAAATACATTTGGATCACATGAAAATTTTGAAAATTTCTAATAATAATTTAAAATTGGTCTGACGAATGTTTCTGTTATACAAAATATTATTTTATTTAAGATAAAGTTTTTTTGATTTGATTGAAACACAATAACAATTTTCATCTTTTTTTGGTCATCAGAGGAAGAGAATAGTGATAATAGTAAATAAGGTTCGGATGAGATGTATGAAGAGGAAGAATTAGGATGGAAATTACCAATAAATGTACATTTATTTGAAAATATATTCATGCCCTCTTAAGCCATCTTGAGTGATTCCTTGCAGAGTTACCTTAAATTGTTTATTTTCCCCAGAGTAAGTCTGATTAGAGAGAAACAAGATGAGTAAGTTTTGGAGGAGGTACACCTGTTTAATAGGTACCCTTGTTTTTGTTTGTTTACAACAAAGATATGGCTGGAACACAGGATTGTTGTATTGTGAGGCAGATTGAAGGGCAAAATGGGAGACCCAATTTAAATTGGAAGTGAACTTCAAAACTGACAACAGTGGCTGGCAAAAATAGCAGACAGCAGCAAGTAGAGACAAACAGCAATGATAAATTCCACTTAATAGAGGAAAGGATGAGTCTCTGTTGATTTAGATTTTGAATATATTTACATTAATAAGAATTCAGGTCATCTTCCATACAGCTTGAGTTCATACTGTCTTCAACACTACTGTGTGTTGAAATATTGTGCAGCATTCCTAGAAGGTTGTTGGCAATTTGAATTAAGTGCTTTGCATACATCACCTTATTTTGCTCAGGAATTTCATCATAGTATAATGTTAATGGGTTCAAAATGGTAATGTTGAATCCTGTGGAAGTAGATTCATTTGAACTTGTAGAATTAGCACAACAAAGTATAATTTAGTTTTAGAATCTTATTATTTATTTCTAAGAATAGAACATCTTTAAATGCCCAATTCCATGCCTCAAAATAAAACTTTTGTGCTTCATTTCTAATGCCTTAATATTGATTAAAAACCAATTTCTTAGCAAAAGGAAATTTATTGCAATCTAAAACACCATTTTCAGTGCAAAATTTTTTTTATCAAATCCACCAAACTCAGTGCGGCACTCACTGTGCAATTGGAAATTATGATGTGCTTGTTCTCAAGTGACAACAACTAAAAATTAGATGTTTTGGCATGCCAAATTTTTATTTGCAGTCAGTGGCTTCAACAGAAAAAATAAAATGAGTTTGTTTTTCACACTGTTCCAATTTGGCAGTCAGTTTTAGCAATCAAATTGGAGCTGTACCTCACTTTTCCTCCCATCACCTTAACCCCAACTTTGGATCTGATATCAGATATTTGCATTATTTTTATTTGAACAACTTTAACAAATCCCACTTGCTTACAGGAACTTCAAATTTGCTGGCAGTCTTCAAGCCATTCGAAAAAGTTGGTGCACATCAGCTGACAATATTTTTAATATTTTTGAGTCTGTAGAGACTATTTCTCACCACATGACAACTGTAATAGATCATGTGGCATCAAGTTCAAATGTTGTTTCTTGTACAATGTGAGTAAAATTTTCAACAGGTTTGAAAAAATATATCCATGCTCAGATATCCAAAAAGAACAGCCAGATACTGAAATCTGGGTAAAAAAGCTTTTGAGTATAACATCTGTGCTTCTCAGCTCTATTTTATTTTCAATGCATGGAATTTTGTGTAATAATGAATGCCTGGACTTGATCACAGGAACAAATCTATCACCAAAAAATGGTAATAATTCACAATATTGTGATAAAAAGATTTTGGACTTCCATAATTCCAAAATAAACAGTGGAGGAGTATTGAAAAGAGTTTCTAACCTGGAAAGAGCTAATATGGCCTTTATTAGAAATTTCTTAAATTCCTCAATGATGCTGCTCTAACTCATGGCTGCTACCTTGGCCAAAATCAGATGCAAAGACAAAGCCACTTTTATTGATGAGCTTAGCATCAGGATTGCTACTGTCACTTTAATTCATTTTTTCTTTTTAAATAAATAAATAAATTTATACAAAATTAAAATTTTCATTATTTTATTTCTCACATTGAATGAGTCACTGCCAATAAGTCATATCATTTAATCTCTAAAATTTCAGTGTTCCATCTATCCTTTGTTTTCATTTCCAGTTTTTGTCATCTAGTTTATCATTGACAGTTTGACTTGGCATTGACGGGCTGGTAGCAGAAATTTATGATGTATCAGCCAGTTGTACCTGGCCTGAATTTTGTTAAGTTTTTCCACATTTCACCGTGATTTTCTGGTGTGGGCGTGTTTTGGTTGCCCTTTCTGCCCCAAGTGTAAATTGAGTGGTCTTAATCAGTGTGATTAGTTGGAAAAAAGTTTGCCCAAATAGAAGAACAATCAAGTTGATTTGTAATTTTGCTCATTTCAGAAATCAACCCCACTTATTTTGAAAATTTTTGAGTCTAAAAAATCTACAATCAATTTGATGACACAGATTGCAATCGTTGGTATCGGCCTTCGCTTTCCTGTAATACATTTGTTGTTTTCTTTTTTTATTAATTTCTGATAAGCTAACTTAGTAGCATTTTACAGGGAGATTGCAAGACGAAGCAAGACTTCCTCTCGCTGCTCAAATCAAAGAAAACTGCGATTAGCTCAGTCCCTTCCAGCCGGTGGGACAAAGACCGCTTTGGTATAAGACTCGCCTCTGATCAAGGTGGGTTTCTCAGCACTGACGACATCACTTCGTTTGATAGCTTGGCGTATGGAGTGTCCGCAAAAGAGGCAGATTACATGGACCCACATCAGCGTTTGCTTATCGACGTGGCTCGCGAGGCGCTTGACGATGCCGGAGTTATTTACCGTGGCACTAAGACTGGCTGCTTTATTGCTGGCAGCGCTGAAGGCGCTTATATCCAAGGATTCAAAGAATCAGAATATTGCGGTACGTTATAAAGTTCGCATTTTTGCACTAATTATTGGCAATTTATCCAGTAACGGGTTCGGCCCTTGCACTTCAAGCAAACAGAATCTCCTTTTTGTTTGACCTTTCTGGACCCTCTGCGATTTACGATACTGCTTGCTCGTCCTCCCTTGTTGCTCTCCACTCGGCAATTCTTGCCATTGAAGCTGGCGATTGCCCACAGGCTCTCGTTGGCGGTGTCAATTTGATGCTCACCCCAGCTCTCAGCGAATCATTTTCCAGTCTCGGAACTCTTTCTCAAACTGGAATTCCCCGTGCTTTCGATGCAGATGCGGACGGCTATGTTCGTGGTGAAGGCTGCTCTGTCATTCTTATCAAACCCCACCAACAAGCTGCTGCTGATGGGATCACATTTATGCAACTATTATTGGCTCTGCAGTCAACAGCAATGGCAAGGGTATGTCCATCACTATGCCAGATATTGAAGGCCAAAAAAATGTTATCCAAACTGCCTATGCCCGAGCAGGGAGAAAAATTTCAGATGCTGTTGCTGTTGAGTGCCATGGGACAGGTATTTAACTTAAAGCTATATTTGCATCTCAAACATATGAATTTCTGTGCAGGTACACCGGTCGGAGACCCAATAGAAATTGGTGCGATCGGTGCTTGTTTGTTGGAAAGTGGTGCGTCTATGGAAACGAAAATATCTATTGGCACTGTCAAAAATTGCATTGGTCACTTGGAATATGCTTCTGGTATGGCGGGATTGGTGAAAGTATGCATTATTGTTTTTACTTTTATTTTTCCCCAAAGTGCTGGGTTTCTGAAGTTAACGTAAATGATTATCTCAATTAAAGGCTTGTTTAATGCTGGATGCCCAAGTTCTATTACCGACTATCAACTGCCACAATCTTTCACCAAAGATCCCATGGAGCAAGTTCCCAATCAAGGTTCAACTGGATTCCGAACCCATGCCAGATTCGCGTTTGACCACAGACAATAAGTTTGTCATGTCAGTCAGTTCTTTTGGATTTGGCGGTGTCAACTGTCATGTTGTATTAGAAACAGAGTCGCGACTGCGCAATCGACGGGTTGTGACTGTCGAACTCGAACCTGCTGGCACTCTTGATCAAGATCCTATTCTCTGGCTTGCTGGTGCGATTCAATCTAACACTGTGACCAATATGATATCTGCACTCAAAAAGACTGAAGGATTGAAGTCAGCAAAAGATATAAATCAAGTTGCTTTCATCATGAGTCGTCGCTCTAGGATCCACCCACAGATTGCTTTTGCAGTTGGATCTGACGTTGAGCTTCTTACTTTTGATTCTCCTGTCAACGCACCATTTCGTAAGCCAAACACAGTATTTGTATTTAGTGGCCAGGGGCCACAACATCCGAACATGGGAAAGCGATTATACCAGCGCTTCTCCGTCTTTAAACGCTCTATTGATCGGATGGATGCAACTTATTTCACTTCAACGGAAACCAGTTTCTTGGAAACATTTGGACTCTTCACGTCAACAAAGCCATGTATTTTTAAGGATTCAAATGATTGGCCCATTTCAGCTGTTGTTGTGTCGCTTGTTTTCTACCATGTGGCTCTTTTTGATCTCTGGAATTCCTTAAATATTGCTCCCCAGTATGTTATGGGCCACTCTGTTGGTGAGGTGGCAGCCCTTTATGCAGCCGGAGCCATTACTTCTCAGCAAGCTGTTCATTTAGCTATAGCACGCGTGCACGCACTTGGCGGTTTACCGGACGGTGCTGGAATGATTGCGTTGGGGTGCAAATTGAAAATTGCCAAAGGCCTTATCAGTGACGTTCTCAGTGAGGATAGCGTGTACTTTGAACCAACCGAAAATGGGTTTCGAGAAAGAGGTTTATGGGTTTCTGCAATTAACTCCGATTCGGCTGTATCTGTTTCAGGAAATAATGACTTGTTAGAAAAGGTTCCATAATTTCAATTCATTTTTATAACACGAAATTCTAATACGAAATTTCAACCAGTTATGCGAAAAATGTGAAAACTTGCAAATTTTTGCGAGAATATTAAAAGTTGGTGGACCATTCCACTCGCCTCTCGTTGAAGTTATTAAACAAAACTTCATAGCAGAAGCTGAATTGATTTTGAAGAGCAATACCCCTAGATCTTCCAAATCTTCCCCTGTTTTCATTTCTACTGTGGATGGCCAGGTTCAAGATCTATCTTTTATTGCTACCGCTGATTATTGCTGGAGTAACATAAGGGAAGCTGTTAATTTCGTTGAAGTATGTTTCCGGTCATTGCTCTCAAAATAAATATGTACTAATGCTTCTGCAGGCTGCGAAATTGGCGCTATCTCTATCACAAGACGCACAATGCAAGACAGCTATTGTTGAAATCTCGCCCCATCCAGTCTTAAGCCCTTATATTGAAAGCATTTCGCAAGACGTCAAATCAGAACCGTTGGTCACTGCTAGTGCAAAGAGACCAAATATAAAGAAAGGCGAAAGCGCTAGCGCGGAAGATGCACAGTTTTTACGAGCAGGTGAGATTATCATATATTCTATCGCATTTTACTGATGCGGTATTTGCAGTTGGTGATTTGGTTCAAGCTGGATGCAGGGACGCTAACTTTTCGAAGCTGTTTTCAATTGAAACCTCGGATCTACTTCTCGGTGAATTCGATTCTGTTGAAAAATACTTACCGGCTTATCCGATTCAAATTAAACCAAAAGTTTGGTGGATTTTTTTATTACGTTAAGACTTTGAACACTAAATTTTGAGCGCAATAGAAATATTATGTCATCAACGAAGAGCCTTATGATAAATACAAGCGTATCGCACCACTCAAAGGACCGCTTTACGGTAGCCTTATTGCTATGTCCACTAAGACTTATCCATGGGTCAAAGGTCACACCGTAGACGGTTCCATCGTATTCCCTGCTGCCGGTTATCTCGAGTCTGCTTTTGAAAACGGCGGGAGAACACTAAAAAATATCCATTTTATTAAGGCACTAACTTTACAAGAAGGCGAATCACCTATTTATGTCGGCTTTTGTAGAGGATCTGTCGATGGAAACTGGTCATTCAAGAGCTCTTCTGGGGTTGAAGTGAATGAATCCGGCGTTGTATTAGATACGAAGCATTGCACAGGATACCTGACTTCGGAAGTTTCTCAATTGACAGATGATGCGCAAGATCTACTTTCTAATTTAGATGAATTCTTAAACAAAATGGAAACTGCCAAGGAAACTGAAAAACCGTATGATACTTTTGAATCATGGGGATTCGGTTACAGCCGCGAATTTAAATTAATCACGTCATTGAAGGCGATTGGCAATGAATATGCTGGAATACTTACTGTTCCAGAAAGTGTTTGGAATAACCCATTTGCCTCCAATATGATCTTGCATCCCGGAATTTTGGACTCGATCTTTCAAATAACTGCTGGTATAACAAAGTTATTTTCTGTAATTTCGTAATTATTTACACAAATTTAATAATAGCCTGGTTGTTGAACGCGGATGTGAACGGATCATTTCTACCCGCTCAAATTGACAAGATTTCTATTCTCGCATCTTCTAAAGCACTTCGGTCTGCAACAAAAATTCTTATAGTCGTGAAAAACTATAAATATTCATGTGATCGATATAGTGGAAACATTGTTGTACTTGATTTGGAAACAAGGGAAGTACTCTTGGAAATTCGCGACTTTGTCAGTCTCAAAAACCCGACCCGAACATTAGTCTGCGAAAACCCACCTCTGACAATAGCAAAAGACGTGATTAAATTTTTTGTTGCGCTGGATGCCACGATTTTATCAGATTCCGGCACGATAGTTGATTTGGAGCACTCAGATCGTTTGAATGAACTTAGGATTTCGGACATTGGTTTTTTGGATCGCCTGTGTATGTTCATTAAAAATTTATAATAGTTTCTGCTTACTTTATTATTAGACTCCGATGCCGCCATCTTCGAAGCGACGACGACTGCGGTTGCAGCCTCGATTAGGAAATTGTGCAAAAATCAGCCAGCGAATAAAAAAGTTATCAGAATTCTTGAGCTCCAACATCCTAGTCTCGGATTGAACTCGTACGTGGCTGATTTAAAGAGCAATGTGACTGCTTATATCGAGCTTGTGCAACTAAAAATTCGGAACAACAACTACGAATTTGATGACTTTGACTCGATTTTAAAATTTGCGACGGAAGATGAAAGAATCCGGATGTGCTCATTTGATTTGATTCTCGGATGGGAGTGTGGAGACAACCTGAATAATTCCTTTTCGAATTGGTTGCAGCTTCTTTTAGTCCCAGGCGGCGTTTTGATTTGGACTGGATGGGCTTGTTGTGCAACACCATCGTTTGGTATATCAAATTTTTCCTTTTTTTCTGAAAGGCTAACTCTTTCTTCAGACTCTCAAGTGGGTAGAAACAGCTCGCGCCAAACTCTTTCTGATTCATCTAGTTTTGACAACAGTGGGGCAAGTAAATTATTACACACAAAGAATATTGCAAGCCAAAATTATGGATTAATCACTGTATCAGTGCTGCAAAGGCTCGAAACTTTACCATTGTCTTCGAATTTTATAATTTCAACGAATTCAAAATCAATTGTAATTGAATTTGTCGAAAATTCAGAGATGAGATTTGTAGAACAGATTAAGTCTCTTGCTGATCCGCTAAATTTCAAAATTTGGGTTATTACCAATGACACTGTTCAAGGATGTATGGGTATTGCATTGACACAAACCTTACAAAATGAATTTCCAGGAATTTGTGCATACGTAATCGCATTTGAAGAAAATATGACTGGGAACGAAAAAACGGCTTGGCTGAAAATGGTTCAAGATTTTGAGTCATTTGGTCGTATTGAACCTGTAATTTATGTTCATAATGGAGAAATGTTCTCAAAGAGGTTTTGGGAATGTCCTCGAATACCTTCAGAAGCTCGTGGTCAGAACTGGGTCTTGGATTTTGTTCAAGCTGGCTCTCCTTCAATTGAAAATTTGGCCCCTCATTACACAACAGCATCCAGCAAAATAACTGAATATGGGGTGCTACTGCAAATAAAATCTGTTGCAATGAACTTCAAGAACGTTCTTTCGGCTGTTGGTCTTCTACCTCCAAATGAAAGATTTTGCGAACTTAGTGGAGAGGTTTTAAGAATTGGTAGCAAGGTGCAGAAGACAAGGATTTTATGCTTTTGAATTTCGTAATAATCAATTTTATTTAGGTGACTCGCTTCAATGTTGGCGACCACGTGATGGGATTTAGTCCTGCAAATACTCGCGAAGCTTCACTTTTAGTTGCTTCAGAACATTGTCTTGTCAAGATGCCAAGAGACATGTCCTTTGATGAAGCTGCTTGTTTCACCGTGGCCTATGCAACAGCATGGTACTCGCTAATAGACGTTGGCAAAATTTCTGAAGGAGATGCTGTGCTTATCCATGCTGCTTCGGGAGGTGTTGGAGTAGCGGCAGTCCAAATTGCACAAAGATTTAGATGCAAGATCTTCTGTACTGTTGGAACTCAAGACAAGAGAGAATTTTTGAGCTCAGTTTTGCAAGTACCATTTGAGTCAATGGGTCACTCGAGGTCACATGAGTCGTGGACTCAAAGCGCAAAAAATTGGCTGTCCATAAGAGGCAAATCTGGATTTGATATCATTTTGAACTCGCTGCAAGGACAGCATTTACATGCTGGATGTGGTATGGGTTGAGCTATAATTTTATTTTCATTTTTGATTAAATTTTAACAGATCTATTGGCACCACTCGGAAAATTTGTTGATATTGGAAAGCGTGATATTCTCGCAGGCAGTTTAATGTCTATGAGTATGTTTGCACCCGCAACATCTTACAATGCAATTGAGCTGGGAATTATTGCTGAATCAAAGCCAAAGGAAATGAGAAGAATTTTGGATGATATTGTTAGTGCGTGGAAACAGAAAAAATTTATTCACCTTGTTGGGCATAAATTTTCAAATGCTAAAGGATTGCTAGAAGCTTATTCATTCATGAAAAGCGGTGCTCACATTGGAAAAATTGCCGTGGATATTTCTTCCAACACAAATCCATTGGCCTTGTTGCCATCAAAGTATATTTTTGATATTTCCAAAACATATATTTTAGTTGGTGGGTGTGGAGGCCTTGGTCCTCACATCGCCTTGTGGATGATTCGACATGGTGCACAAACAATTTTTCTTACTGGACGTCGTGGAAAACTTGACTCATTGGGGATCTTAATTTCACATGCTGCTGTGGAAGCCGGAGGAAGGATCATTCCAATTGCAGCAGACGCCACCAACACTGATCACATGAAAATGGTTGTTGCTGAAGCCATGTCGATTGGCCCGATTGGAGGAGTTATGCTGATGACAGTTGTTCTTGATGATGATTTGATTGTTAATATGACTCAGAATAAGTTTAACAAGGTATTTATTTTATTTGCTTTTATTGCAATTTCGCTAACATAAAAATCTGAAGGTTGCGCATTCTAAAATCGAACCTTTGAGAATATTGCAAAACTGCATTGATTTAGAGCATGTGGACTTCTTAATCCTCTTCTCGTCAGTTGTCGTTCTATGTTCTAATCCTGGTCAATCTAATTATTCCGTAGCTCAAGCATACTTTGATTACATTGCAGCACTTTTACCTAACACTTGTTCTATTGCTGTTCCCGCTATAAAAGATGTCGGAATCTTTGCTAAAACAGTTGGAAAGAAAACTCGTGCAAAAGGATCCCTTCAAAATCTTTCTTTGGATTCGACTGAATTGTTTTACTTGATTGGCGATGCGATTGAGCGTATCATGAGCAGAGACGGTCACCTCCCATATTATGTCCCAGGAATTGCATGGGATGATGTTTATCCTTGGTTTCCTTCTCTTCAAGCTGGTATATCACATCTTTGCAACCACAAATCCAAAAATGAAACGAACGCAAAATACGAAGACGATCCTATTGGCAATATTTTTATCAAAGTAATGCATTTGAATTTAAGCAACATTGACACAGCAGCAAATTTGAACACTTTGGGTCTCGATTCTCTTGCCGCAAGTCAAATTAGCATGAGACTAGAAAACGAATTAGGCATAAAAATGTCTCAAATTCAGCTGCTTGGTAACGTTTCGATTGATATCCTTCGGTCTAAGTATTTGGAACATTTACAAATCAAAAATATGCATGGAGAAAAAGGCAGCAAGATGGTAAAAATTACTGGTCTTGAGAAATACAAGCTTAAGCCTGTATTCAAAAGCATCGTTGAAAATGGTGGTGAAAAATCTTTGGTGTTTCCAGTATCATTTGCTCAATCAAGAATTTATTTGGCCAGCCACATTAATCAAGATAGCTCTTACCACTTACCGATGTATTTTGTGTTAAAAAGAAATGATGTAGATATCTCAACCCTGCTTGAAGCGGCGAAGTTTGCATGCAGAAAACATTCAATACTTAAATCAACATACACATTTGTGGACGGTGAATTAAAGCAGTGCTATCAACCCTCTATTGAATTTAATTTTCCAATCATGGATATTTCAAACGAGGAAGACCCAATTCAAGCTGCCTTTAACTTGATGGCAGAAGATAATAAAGTGCTTTTTGATCTAGAAAATGGTCCTATTGTGAGAATGCAATTTTTTCTGTCTACGGATTTTGTTGTAACATATTTTAATGTGCATCATATTGTTGTTGAGACCTGGTAAATTTCGATTGTTTTCATTTTTTGTTCTCATAAGTTAATTAGGTCTTTGAATATCATATTACGCGAAATTATCGAAGCATTTAAGTTTAGTGCCAATGGAATACCGGCTATTCCAGAGCTGCAATACTTTGACTACTGCATTTGGGAGAAAGAATATTGGGAAAATTATGATGAAGTTGAAATGAAGAAAGCTGTTGCATTTTGGGAAACTGAGCTTTATAATGCTGAGGAATTTAGTGTGCCTGCATCTACTCTAGATGAAAATACAAACGATGTCGTTGAATATGAATCAGATATTACAGTCAGTCATTTGGAAATATTGGCCAAAACATATAAATGCAGTATATTCCAACTATTATATACTTGCTTTGCCATTTTACTTACCAAATATGGACGACAAAATAATTTTACGATTGGAACCCCTGTGTCGACGAGAAGACTCGCAGAAGGTAGTTTGCAGTCAAATAAAAATGAGTCTTCTAAATTAATTCTTATTTTAGTGAAAGATATTGTCGGACCATTCATGAATACAGTAGCGATACGTAATTTTATTGATATGGACAGTACATTCCTCGATCTCGTTCAGAGCGTACGATCGAAGATTCTTGACGTTATGCAAAATTCTGAGATACCGTTTGACCTACTGACGAGGAAGCTTTCAGCAAGTATTGATCTTCCAAGATTAATCCAAGTAATGTTTGTTTTTGTTGACGACATTGTGGAGATAAAAGATTCAGCAGATATAACATTCGTCGTGCTGCCTACTGCGCCTCAGAGAGGATTGGGTGTTGCAACCAGAATTACAAGAAATGGGTTTCTGAAATTAGAAATTTCGTCTCGCTCTGGATTCATGGGGACAATAACAGCGAAAACACTTGCTGACAATTTTCAGCAGTTAATTAAATCTGTTCTCCTGAATCCTGTCGGACCAATCAGTAATTTGGCTGTGAATTCTGCCAAAACAGAAATTATACAACGCAGTTTTAGTAACAACAAAGAATTAGATTTTAATAGTGTTTACGATTTCGTTAAGCAGGTTATTAATGCTGCTATCATTTTTTACTGACCGTACTAATAAGATTTTTTGCTAGAAATTTTCCAAGTTCTCCGTAAGCACGGCTATTGAAGACTACTCTGCTGGGGTAAAGGAAATAATTTCATACAAATTGCTGGAGGAACGTGTGAACATACTTGCCACAAAACTTTCTGCACTAAGAATTGGAAAAGAGTCTCTTGTTGCGTTATATATAGATCGGGGAGCTGATATGGTAATTTCTATTTTGGCCGTCTGGAAGTTAAACGCAGCGTATGTGCCGCTGGACCCGGATTTCCCCGCTTCTCGTCTTGTAGGATTGCTGTTGCAAATTGAAGCGAATGTTATTATTTGCTCAGGTTCACGTGAGACTCAAATTTCTGATCTTTTAGCTCAACTCAATTCAAATGCGAAGTACCTTAAGCTGGATTCTGGATTCTGGTCGCAGCCATTTGAAGTAAATAAAGCCGCCGCTACACCAGCGACGTCTACATTCGACAATATACATCCAGCATACGTTCTGTTCACATCAGGCTCGAGTGGTGAGCCCAAAGGAGTTGTTGTTTCCCATAAAGCTGTCATCGCTGCAATCACAGAACTTATTAAGATATACAAAATCAATTCCTCAAGTCGACTATTACAAATGGCAAACTATACTTTTGATCCGTCAGTTGCTGATATTTGCACCACCTTAGCTTCCGGCGCAACTTTGTTGATGTTTGCAAAAGAGCAAGTTTATGGTGCCTTGGCTTCTACTATAAAACTATCAAATCCGACTCATCTTGCTTCAACTCCAGCTATTGTTGGATCTCTCAAGAAGCAAGATATTCCATCGCACTTGGTAATTATCGTTGGAGGAGAATCTTTGACAAAAATAATTGTAAAAGAACTGAGTGCAGTGGCTCGCTTAGTTAATGTTTATGGTGGGAAGTCTTATGCACTATGAAAATCTTGCAAATTGATCAATTATGTTTGTTTCACAGGTCCAACCGAAGCAACAGTTATAGTTTTCTCCAACGAGGTTAAAGAAAATGGAGCTGCTTCAATCATTGGAAAACCACTTTCACGTGTCCGCGCCTACATTCTTGACGACACAATGAGCCCGGTTTCCGACGGGGTTACTGGTGAATTATATTTGGCTGGACCTCAACTAGCCAGCGGATACTTCAAACGAGAAGATTTGACAGCGGAAGCATTCTTTGAGGACCTTTTTGTTGCAAATGAGAAAATGTATAAAACCGGCGACATGGTCAGACGATATAGTAATAGTGGTCTCTTTGAATATTTGGGACGAAAAGACAGGCAAATTAAGATTCGTGGGCAGCGTGTAGAGATTGAAGAAGTCACAATCGTTTTGAATAGGCATCCAAATGTGATCAACAATGCAATCATTCACATCAACAGCGAATCTCAGGACTACCTAATTGGGTTTGTAGTTCTAACAACAAATGCACCGTTAGACATATTGTCAAAAATCAAGCAATTTTTGTTAGACCAACTTCCGCAATACATGATTCCAAAATTGTTGATTCATGTTCCAAATCTACCTTTAACAACAGCAAAAAAAGTCAATTATAGGTTTTTGCAATTGCAATATTCTGATGTTATTACAAAAGCACTATCAACGCCAGAATTAATTTCGTTTGTGAAGGCCAGAAATTCCATCGAAGAAACTGTCTGGCTCAAGTGTAGTGAAATCCTCGGTCATAAAAAATTTGGGGTCGCTGATAACCTGTTCGAAATTGGGATGAACTCTTTGTCAATGTTGAAGTTTGCGTTCAGTTTGCAACAATCAAATATGAGTGTTACACCAGCTTTCATATTTGCGAACCCAACTGTTGCGGCGATTTCTGCCAACTTAAAGCAGACGGGGGCTGATATTCATCGTAAAAGTTACTTCCAAAAAGCGATTGAAGCGAATGAAGGAAAAGTTGTGGCTTTCCCTTCATCTTTTGCACAAACACAAATTTGGCTTGCTTGTCAAGCAGAGGGTGTTGAAGCATATCACATGCCCCTAATTTTCAAAACACCATCCAGATTTTCAAGTGCGACGGAATTTTTGGAACACCTCAAGGTTGCTGTTTTCAGACATAAGATTTTCAGAGCAACTTTTTCTTTAGAAGATGGAAAGTTGTTGCAGTACTATCACCCAGAAATGGAGCTCGTTTTTGATATTGTTAAACTTGATAATTCTGCAACATTTGAAAAAGATGTTGCAGCCATTGCATGGCACGATAATTTAATTCCATTTGACCTGGTAAACGGACCATTGCTGCGAATGAAGGGATTTGAGGCTGGATTAGAGTCGTTTATATATCTAAATATGCATCATATGGTGATGGATGAATGGTAAGAATTTCGTTATTAAATTATTAGTAATAAGCAAACTAAGTGCTTATCGCCAGGTCTTTTAATAATTTGATCGCATCATTGAGTCAAGACGATGCAATCGATGAACCAGATTCTTTTCAATACTTCGACTTCTGTGTGTGGGAACGAGAGCAAATTGAAGCTGACGATTTAGAACAGTCTGTCGAATTTTGGACTAGTCAATTAAATGATACCGAAGCCTTCAGCTTGCCGCAAAGCTTATTTGCACGTGACAGCAAGGAACTCATTTTTGGTCATCATATACTGGACATTTCCGTATCTGAGGTTATGATACTGGCATCTAGCCAACAATCGACAATGTTCCAAGTATTATTCTCTTGCTTTGCAATTTTGCTTTCAAAATACAGCAGCCAAGAAAAATTTTCTGTGTCAACTCCTGTTTCTGTCAGGAGATTTGCAGAAGCGACTGCTATGATTGGACCTTTTGTAAACACAGTTGTCATCACGAATAAGCTAAGAAACGATCAAAGATTTGATGAGTTTTTAGCCCATACTCGTAATCGAATCATTGATGCAGTGGGACATGGCGAGATTCCGTTGCAAATTTTGACTGAAAAACTCCGCCCGTCTATCAATTTACCAGAGCTAATTCAAACAATGTTTGTTTTCAACGAATTAAACACGGCAGTTGCTGGTATCGAGATGGTGCCGCTCTCTGAATCGTTGAAAGCAAAGGGTAATCTTTCCGCGGCATTATCTGTTTCGACAAACGGTTGTCTTGAAATCACCATTACTGGAAAACATGCGTTTATGGAAACAATTACAACTGAGATGATATCTAATCATTTTGCGCATTTGTTGAAATTGATTCTTCGTGATCCTCATCAATGCATTGGAAAACTATCGTTGATGCATGTTGAAAGCAAAGCAATTGTAAATTTGATTCCTGAAAGAGCCGGTACCGATTTCAATGGAATCTATGAGTATATCAGCCAGAACTTCAAGGCTTCGAATAATGTTGCCATAGAAGACTACACCAGTGGTTCCAAGGAATCAGTTTCATATCCTGTTTTAGTGGAACGTGTGACAAAACTAGCATCATTATTTTTAAGACTTGGTGTTGGAAAAAAATCTCTTATCGCTTTATGTATGGATCGCGGCGCTGATATGATAATTGCTATTTTGGCCACATGGAAGGCAAATGCGGCATATGTTCCACTAGACCCTGATTTGCCCACAACTAGACTGGTCAATTTGATGCAGCAAGTTCAACCACCTATTATCATCAGCTCTGTATCCTGCGAAGATCAAGTTTCTGCCCTTCTAACTCAAAGCGATTCGAATGCAAAACATATAATGTTGAATTCAGCTTATTGGTCGCAAAACCGACAAATAAATGAAGTTGAACCCATAAATTCGGCTATCAACAGTAACCATCCCGCATATGTGCTATTTACATCTGGTTCGACTGGAGAACCCAAAGGAGTAGTTGTTTCGCATCAAGCAGTTATAAATTCAATGGTTGGTAATTGTCCAGTTTACAAAGTTAACTCGGAAAGTCGATTATTACAAATGGCAAGTTACACTTTTGACCCCTCAGTTGCAGATATTTGTACAGCATTTGCTTCAGTTGCAACACTTATTATATTTCCCAAAGAGAAAGTATTCGGAGATTTGAAGGCTACCATCCAGCTTTCAAATCCAACTCATTTGCTTTCCACTCCAACAGTGATTGGCACTTTGTCTGCTCATGATATTCCTGCTGGTCTGACTATATTTGTTGGTGGAGAACCTCTAACAAAAGCAATTGTTCAAGAATTTTCTGAGAAAGTGATACTGATGAACTTATATGGTAAGAGATAGTACTTTTTCTGATCTATATCACACAATAACTTATCAATTAAATTAGGTATACAGTTTTAAATTTTAAATTTTAGAACACTAACAATTACCTTCAGGTCCAACGGAGGCCACAGTTAACATCTCTGGTCAAAGAATGTTTAAACATACACCTCCGAATATGATTGGAAAACCAGTTGAAAATGTTCGCGCATACGTTTTTGATGAATTCTTAAATATGGTCCCTGATGGAATTGTTGGCGAATTGTATCTTGGTGGAAACCAGCTAGCAACAGAATATTATAAACGTAAAGATTTAACAGAAGCGGCATTTTTTAAAGATCCGTACGTGGTTAATGAGCGCATTTACAAGACAGGTGACTTAGTTCGCCGTTATCCGAATGGCGAATTGGAGTACATGGGTCGGAAAGACACACAGATAAAAATTCGCGGTCAACGCATTGAACTTGGAGAAATTGTGAATGTTTTAAATAATCATTCCATAGTCAAAGAAGCCGTTGTTATTCACGTCAAACGTGAATTTCAGGATCACTTGATCGCTTTTGTAGTTTTGAAGATCGAAATTTCAGACAAACTGCTCGCTGAAATTAAACTCTTTCTGATGGATAAACTTCCGCAATATATGGTTCCAAGAGTTTTGATTCCTGTTGATCGGATTCCAAGGACTACTTCTGGAAAAACAGATGATAAAGCTCTTGCTTTTAACTGTAGGGAATTAATTGATCAAGCTCTTTTGCCACAAGGCTTAAAAGCCATTCTGCCAGCAAACAAAATGGAACAGGCGATTTGGGACATCGTTTCCGATATCCTTGGGCATTCAAAATTTGGAGTTACAGACAGACTCTTCGAAATAGGGATGAATTCTCTGCAACTTCTGAGATTTTCAAAGCAATTGGAAGCCAAACTTGGTTTACCTGTTAATTTAAAGTTGCTATTCATGAATCCCACAATTCGCTCTCTTACATCTCAAAAGCTTGAAAAAGAGCCATCAATTGTGCAAATGTCACGTGGTGCGTCTGAAACTGGTCCAAAAGTCTTCTTCTTCCCTCCAATTATTCCATCTGTTTTGCCGTATACCCAGCTGCACAATCTTTTGGCAGTGACGTCGTATGCTATCAGTATTCATAAATCCTTCGAAACAATGGAAGACATGGCCAAAGCTTATATTAAAGTTATGCGTTCTGAACAGCCTACAGGGCCTTATAATATTGCAGGATATAGTATGGGTGGAATGCTTGCACTTTGCGCGGCATCAATTCTGACAGCAAAGTATCAAGTTGTTGTGGATAATGTAATTATGTATGATTCTTCACACCCCAAAACAATTATGTCCAGTGAATACACAAATATTTCCCAAACTATGAGAGAATATGTGGGTGACTATGACGCAGACCAAGAATTAATGATTGATTTGCAAAAGCTGGTCGGACACAATGAGATGGTTATCCAAAAGTGGAAACCGCTTCCATACAGTGGAAAAGTCACACTTATTCATTCTGATGAGAATGCATATCCATCAAACGGTTGGACTCCAGATTTGTTGCCAAATTTTAAAGTTATTGCGTATAGTGCAACACATCTCAAGTTCTTCCACGAACCTCACGTTAGAGATATGGCTACAATTTGTAACAAGCTGCTTTTGGAAGTACCAAGTTCTGACAGCCCAATAACTCCAATAACTAATACGCTGTTTTTGGATGCACAAATTCCCAATAGCTTAATAACATCAACATCTGCAACATTACTATCTCCCTCACGTTCTGTTACTCCAATTATGGTTGTTACTCAAGGATTCAAAATTTTCAAAGGCAAATCTCCGTTTGCTAAAATGATGAAAAAGTTAAACGTCTCTGTTTCTGCACGTATGGGCAAAGTTTGGAATTAATTTCTAGAAATATCGTCGTTAAAAAAATAATTTATTTTTCAACTTCAAAAAAAGAGAAAAAAAAAAAAATTGCAAGATAGCGCTCAAGTTTCCCTGGCAATAATAATACATGACTTATTTTTTTCATAGTTTTTTAGTTCAATTCTTTTCATTTATTCGATTTAAAAAATAAAAAATCGAAAAAATGTTTATTTTTGAGAATTCCAATTGGTGTTCTTGTTCTTTATTTTTCAAAACCAAATCTATCCTTCCCCAAAAAATTTATTACACCAATGTACTCAAAGATGCAGGTCCTGCCACTTCGTGTGTAAATGGCGCAAATTGTTGCGCAGCAGAAGATCCATGTAATAACTGACTGTTGATTAAGTCAGGTGAGTCACTGCAAAAGCCATTTGGCGCTCCATTTGAAAACACTACAACACCATTTGCATTATCGACAACTTGATCAACACCACTTCGACATTGCTTACAAGTAAATTCCTGGCTATTCCATTTTTTCAAATTCAAAGCCCCTGGCGCCATATTTCCAGACTCCATTTCGATGCAATAAATATGTTGCCAAACATTACAGCGACCACACGAGATCATGGGAAGTCCGTCGTCCCAGTTTTTTGCATTTTTTCCGCAGCTGCAGTTAAATATCCATCCTTCTCTAATCCTGCCGCCACCGCCGCCAGATTTCTTTGTTACGCTCTTTCTTCCTTTTCCTTTTACTCTATTATTACTATTGTAGCTGTTGCTTATGCTTGCAGTGGCTGGTGATGATGCTGTTGCTGCGATTCCGATTCTGATTCTTTTTGATGCTAATTCTTGGAGCTGATGAAACACTGGATTTGCAGTATCGCCTTTGATGTCAATATCAGCCGACTCTCGAGAAGCTGTTGCAGTTTCTATCGATTCAGCAATTTTAATTTTCAATTCACCGTCTTTATTGTCGGTTCCGTCTACTTCATTTTCAGTACTATCGTCAAGACCTGATCGTTGTAATCGACGCTTAAAACGCTCGTCACGCGATATTGGCTCTGTTTGCTGGTTTTTTCGTGACTGTGATACGCTCGAGTTCCCGCGTGTGATACGAAAATGTGATTCATACTGTTGCTTTTAATTAAATTTTTAAAGACATCTGACGAAATAAATAAAACCTTATCCACAGACTCGCCAACCCCTCGTCTGGCATCCCTTTCAATCATTTCAGTCCGCTCCCGCTCCATCTGTTCCAGCAATTTATTTTCAAGGCGCGAAGACCGTTTTCGTGACATTATTGCCATTTCTCGCTCAGCTTGTACGGTATATTCGCGTTCAACTCGAGCAGCTTCTTCTTCTACACGTCGACGCAGCTGTTCTTGTTGCGCCGCAATGCGGGCTTCTTCTAATACGCGATCGTGCAATGATTGTAGTACTGTGACACCAATTCCTAAAGTCAGCATCTGGTGGAGTGCGCGGTCATTTGGGGAACGAGAAGTTTTGAATGTTGCGGGGAATGTTTGCCAGTCATCTGCTGTTCGACAAACGAGTTCCCATTTTACGTTATCAGAGATTTCCCCGGTTTTAGTTTGCACGAGTTCGCGGTAGAGCCGATTATCTACAGATTATCAATCAAAAAAAACAAACACAAA
>JADGJH010000053.1:0-20575 GCA_027596945.1 Physocladia obscura
GGTGGTGGTGGTGGCAGTGGCGACAACGTCAACAACAATAAAATCGCCCTCAAGAAAAAGTCGAAAAAGAGCAAGATCAACAACGATATTGTCACCACATCTACCGCTGATACTGGAACAGTGGCAGCAACCGATACCAACGACTTTTCAATCTTGAACAATTGCGGCAGCGAATACCGCAATACTGCAATTAATACTTCTGCCTCTGCAAACATGACGCCGTCTCCGACCGCCCTCAACTTTGAACTGCTGGCTAATGAAGTGGACGAAATCGAGCCACCGTCGCGACAAACTGCAAACAGCCAAGACAGTACGCACGATGATAACGAGAGAGATCTGAGCGAGATTTTGCAGCAGCTCATAAGAGGAATTTTCAGCAGCAGCAACAACAGCACAGAAGGTGGCGGTGGTGATAGTGATGCCACGACAGAACGTCAAGACGATTCAGAAAATAATCCGGTAAATGAATCAAACGAAGACATGATGCAAGCTGTTTCGGCGCTTTCAATGTTGTTACCGGAAGAGCTTGCGAAAGCGTTAACATGTTCTGATGGTATGAGTATTTTTTTGATTTTTTTTTTTTTGACCTTGATCATTAAAAAATATATATATAGCAGCAACAGAAAATGATTTAGGGCAAGTTGCCGCCAACATTGAAGCAGCTGCAAAAGCGATCGTTTCGACGCTAAATGAAATCAGCGACACGCCATCACCACCAGCAAACAAAGGGAAAATCCCGAGCAGCAAGTTACCAAAAACAGCGACAAAAAAAATAAAGCAAAAATCCACCCCGACAACGTCATCCTCATCTGCGAAAACAACACTTGTAAATGGTGCGACTGCCGCCACCGTACTACCCATAAAAAAGAAATCTTCCAAAAAACTTGCAAAATACCCCCACATGCCACCGCCACCGCCACCGCCACCTCCTTCCCACCATCACCACCAACTCCCGTCCAACCACCAATACCACCCCCACACGCTATTCGACCATACGCTCATGACCGCGAATATGCTTTCCGGCGCGACGGCAACAGACGAATCCGACTTGTCAGGCCTTGTTGTTGTCGGCGATTTCTCGTTATTGGGGGGCGACGGTAGGAACAGCAATATTGGCACCGGTGGTACTGATATAGAAGATGATAGGCATAATCATGACGCGCATGCGATGCTTAGTTTGGATGATCTTGATAGAATGTTTGATGAAGGGATGTTTGATTGTATCGCATGATCTATTTTTTTTTTTCTTTTTTCTTTTTTTCTTCTTGTTTTATATCTGTGTGGTTTTAATGGCTGGGTGTGTGTGACTGGCAGGATATATTGTAAGGTTGTTTGAAGTGTGGCTGAAAAAACAAAGCTCTGAAAATTTTTACGAGTTTGGTTCAATAATTGCATTATAGTTTTTTTCTACAATTTTTTGCCAAATTTAACCGTCGAATTTCAAGCACTTGCAGCACTCGATCGAAATAAACATCATGTGCAGTTTTGATCGCATAACCATCTAAATAAAACACGTTAAAATGAAGAAGTAAAACCGCAAATAAACAAGCATCTTACACGCAACAATCTTCAATTTCGAGGGTATACTCAGCCCTATAGGAATGGCGCCACTCTTAAAGTGCCTATAGTGGTACATTTGAACTAATTTTGGAATTGCTCAGAAATAATTTTACTTTGGCACTTGTCAAAGATGTCATGAACCGTGTCACTCAGACTCTAAAATAGTGGATGAGTATGCAATGCTTTGTTTTAAAAGTTTGTACTTGCACAAATTTTTGTAGTTTTTTTCTTTTTTCTTCACTTCATCTGTGTTTGGTTATTGGCAAGAAAATAAAAAATCGTTTAATATTCCTTTTTACATGGTTTTCATCGAGAAACAACAGGGGTTTGTTGGAGCGTTTCATAAATTCCAAGGAGTCCAAAAAGCTCTTGCAGTTTTGCCATGAAATTCTCCAAAAATATTTTTTCGTGAGTCTCATCATCTATTTCCTCATGCTCCTCGTCTTCGTCTTCTTCATCGCCATCTTCATCGTCTTCATCGTCATTGTCATCTTCATCATCATCCTCCGCCTCTCCATCCGATTCATTGGCAGCAAAGCGTCTGGGATCAAGGTTACTTTCATCACTCGATCCATCAGAATTCGAATCTTCATCATGATCACCTCCAACATCACTCCAATCCTCTTCAATTGACCGCGGCCACCGCCTCGTATAACCAGTATAACCGCACCAAACTTCATGACGATGCCCACTACCACAATTCTCGTGACCAATTCCATCGGCATGAACCCGATGTACTTGCGCAAACTCCCGAAACCGATTCTCCCAAACGCTCATCCGCCGCATTTCTGGTCTCCAATAGTCTTTCTTCTTCATCTCTTCACTCCCACAAAACGCGTCATGAAACGCAATTTTTACTGGATCCCCGTTATAGCCAGCAACTGTGCGTAGGAGGTATGCAAAAGGTGCATTCAGCGTCGATTCGATTATACAAGGCTCGCATTGGCATTCTGACACAGTTTCGCTGAAAATTTGCTGTCGTTGGATATCAGCTCCAATTTCTGATGCGTCAACAAGCACATCATCGTTAGTGCCAAACGAAATTACACGTCGTCTTTGACCACCCCATTGCCACAAAGATCGCATACCCGCTACTGGCAGGAACTCCGAAACGTCCATATTAGTTTCCTCAACATCACAACCCCCATTGTCGTCTTGCAAAAACGGATTTCCCTCCGGTAGCTGAGAAGCTGTTGTCCGCCGTTTAGCGGCAGCCGCAATAAGTCTCCGCAAAATCAACGACGCGGATTCCCCAGCATGATCTTTATGCATAACAGACGCGGTAGTTCCCGCGGTTGCCCCGAATTGCGTTTGGAGATAGTCAAGTGGAACGACTGGGGTACCGTCAACGTCGAGAAGAAGAAGCCGCAAAGTTGCAATTCGCGTGGCGATGGCATGCGTAAACTTTTTAGCTAGATCCGCATCAATGTGAAGTTGCGGAGGCAGCGGATTAGTTGCTGGTGTTGGTGATACTGTTTCGTTGGTGACTGAATCAGCGAGAAGAGTGGCTTGAATATTTACATTGTCATCAACAACGAGAACGCGTTGCAGGTTCGGGTGTCTATACGATAAGATCGGGCTCCATTGTGCTGACGTAACTGTGCTTGAATCAAACTCGACTTCCGGTAACGCAGGAGGTCTCGGCAAATTCTGACGAAACGACAGCAGAGGCGCAATCGGACGTGGTAGAGAATGGATTCCGGGCAGCATTGTGTTTATACTGTTGGAACTGTTGTTACTTGCAATGTTGACGTTAGTTGAGAGTACAGCGGACGTAGGTTGACGCATTGTTGGTTCTGGTATTTCTTCTGCGATAAATTATTGGCGGCGCTGGAAGTGTTTGTTGAGTTACGGTAACCTGTTCTGGTGGAGTTGGTGTTTCAGGTGTGGTGTTTCTTTTGCTTCAAATTATGAAACAAATTGGAGGAAATACTCTACCGTCTGTGTTAAAATTGACTTTTGTATAAAATATTCATTCAATAAATGAATTTTTCCAACTAATCTGTATTTCGAAGGTAACTGTTGCTCTGTGTCGTGACTATTGGATTTGGAAGGATATATGAAAGCATTTACTCAGAATATTACGAAGGGGTTCCTGTTAGCTAATGGGGAACTATTTCTTTACCAAACTGGGCTACAAAGACGAACTCTAGAGAAAATGAAGCGATCGCTGCAATGGCAAAATATCGCAACAAGAAACTTAGAATTTGTCGCAGTGGTCCGCGTGGAAAAATTCCGATGATTCAAGAAATTGAATGCGTACAAGAAGCTCCATTTAGGGCATCGCTGTTTGGCGAAACGGTAGAGAATGTCATGGCTGTACAGGCGCAGGGAAATCTAAAAGACAGTGCTGGGCTCTTCCAAGAATCCTTCTGTTTTTGACTGACGCTATTTTGACTCTGAATGGATGCAAAACAGAGGGTATTTTTGCGTACCTGGAGATATTGACAAGGTTAACGGTGAGTTTTAATTATTTTAAACCAAAATTTTAATTGACTTCATTCAACAGAACTACGTATTAGATTGGAACGAGGAAAGTACGATGTTACCGGAATTAGCGATCCACATGTTGCCTCTTCTTTGTTGAAGCTTTGGCTGAGAGAAGTTGCGGAGCCTTTAATTCCGGCTGATTTATATGACGATTGCATCAATATCAGGCGTGAGGCCACGATTCCAGAATCCGAAGAAGACGTTTGAGCTTTGGCGTATGCACTTGGAGAGATGCCAGATATCAACCGCAAAGTAGCTTTATATATGCGCAATTTTTTGAAAGTTGTGGCTGACCCGCAAAACCAAAGTTTCACAAGAATGACGCATGCAAATATTGCATCAGAGTTTGCTCAAAATTTTTTGCGATGCCCAAGTGACAATCCAGTTGTGATTTTCGAAAACTCAAATTTTGAACAAGCTTTCATTCGTGTATTGCTGACGCACTCACCTCTGTATGTGCCGACTCCGTAAGATAAATCAATTTGCGTTGCTTCGGGTGGGAAAGGAATTTGTTTTCGTTTGCTTTTTCTTTTTTTTAAATTGGGTATTCAAATCTGCTTAAAAAAAAAAATTAAAAAAAAAAATAAAACGCCACATAACATAGACAATTTTGTTTTTCAGAGACTTTTTGTTTACTTTTTTTTCTTTTTCTAACACTATTCTTCCTGCCATTACGATACACAGAGCCATTGCCATCACAAACCGAACTGAATATAAAAGCAAAATGTTCTTTGACACATTATAATTTCCTGATTTTCAATACAACTCAAAGTCTACCTTGAAAAATTGTGCCTGTTTAATTCGAAATACAATCGTCAGTTTTAGTTGGGAATTGATGTTGTAAATCAATTAATCGAGTCTTCATTAGCGGCCTCAATTATTTGGTTCAGATCACTGGCGCATTTGTCTTAACAAATGCACCCAAACTTGACTCACCTTGCAATTTCACTCAATGGCAACCAGCTTATTTATGCACTGAAACCAAAATATATATATCCTGCAGCTTTCATTTTTTCTAAGAATTCTTCTGTTTTAGATTCACAACACATAATAGTTGTCCAATATCATTGCAATGATGCGGGTCAAACAATTTACCTTCACAATTAACTTTCCAAAGCCAATGGATTCTGAACAACCTATTTGCAACATGATTCACACTTAACAAAAAATATGAGAATCAAGGCTGAAGTTTTTGTTCTGCAGCATCTCTGGCCTTCAAAACTTCAGAATAAAAATTGAAGATATCGGTTTATCAGATGGCAAAATAATCTGGATGATGAAATAATTTTTGATTATTTGCTCTCGCAGATACTCCTTATTTCTTCCGTATCCGTTGAATATTTTTTGCAGGAATGAACTCAACATTTTTGATGTCAGAGACACCTCAAAAAAAGCGTCAGCATCGGCATCGGCATCGAAACACAAAAGACAAGCAAACCAGTACTAAAACGATATCCACAAAGTCATCTGCAAATTCACAGAAAGCGGTGGTCGGAATAGGGAGTCTGCCCATTGAGCTTTGTGTGCAGATACTTGAGTATATTCCGCTTGACTGGGTATTTGTGCTGCGCCGCGCCAGCCGCGGGATGTGCACAGTTCTCGACAGCTCTCTATTTGCGCAGTCTGCGGTGACGCGGCTGGTGCGCCTCTCCCAGCCAATCAGACGCGGCGAAGTCACGTGGCCGTATTCGGACGACGCGCTGTGGTTCCACGCCCCGCAAAACGCCCAGAACGCCTACGCCGCTGCTGCATTTTCTCAAGTTTCTTCGTTACTTTTAGGCCGGTATGCTGCCAATTTACTTGTTCTGGAATGTTGGCCTAAACCAATCCCAAACTCCATCGCTTTTCTTTCTGCTCTGCATACACTGTCGCTCTCACAAATGTCACTTTGCGGTCCACTGCCGGAGTCTTTCTCCACACTATCAAATTTAGTTTTTCTTAATCTGTCTGAAAACACACTTTGCGGTCCACTAACTCCTATAATGACTCTGTTGCAGCTCAAAACCCTTAATCTTGCGTCAAATGAATTTGATGAAATGATTCCCGATTCTATTGGAAACCTGAAATACTTGAACCAGCTCATTCTCAACAAAAACAAGCTTATTGGGCCAATTCCGAATACAATTGGTGCAATTTCGAATCTTGCTGTTTTGGACGTGGCAAGTAACTCACTATCAGGTCCTATTCCTCGTGAAATTTCCTCCTTAACTCACCTTATCCAATTTCTGGGAAGCTATAACCAATTTTCAGGATCAATACCGCCAGAAATATCTGGTCTTTCCGAGCTCCGCGCATTGTTTCTATCCAGAAATAAGTTATCTGGATCTATTCCTGTCGAATTAACGTCGTTGCAACTTCTAACACATATTAATCTATCTCATAACAATTTGTCTGGTTCAATTCCACCCGAACTATTTTCGATATTGTCACTCCGAGAACTAAGTCTGTGCTCAAACAATCTTTCAGGTAAGCGAAAGAAATAGAAAAAAAAACTATCACTTTTGTTACTCACAATTTGCATATCGCAGGCCTAATACCAGATTCTATTGGGAATTTTACGCGGGCGGAGCATTTAGATTTGAGTTTTAATATTTTGTCAGGTGTAATTCCGAAGGTCATTGGAAATCTTCAAAAGAATTTATACGGCCTCAAACTTAATTGCAACCAACTCAGTGGTGAAATTCCAGATGGAATCTGTCTTTTGACAAAACTCGCGTGGCTTCATCTGGATGATAATAATTTGGTGGGTCCGTTACCCAAGAACATTGGCAATTTGCGACGGTTGCGAAAGCTGTTTTTGAAAAACAACAAAATGACGTTGGATTCAATTCCGCAAGACATTGCACGAAAGTCATCAATGTGGTTATTGTTGCGACAAAACGGGTTTGGCTCTGAAATACGCAAACAATTACAGAAACCGAAAGTCAAAAGGCGATGAAATACTAATATGTTGCTCTTTAAAGCCAATCGTAATAGTTGTTAAATAAAATACTGTGAGTTTTGATTTTTTGACCAGGAAAAGCGAAGAACAATTATCTCATCGCTTTTCTCCGCCAATTAGTAATTTTTTATATTATTCATTTAGAATTATTTAAAAAAAAAATAGTCAGAATTTCAAAAGTTTGACAAGAAATAAAAGCAAACAACACATAACCTTTCCAGAGAACGCGTCAGACAAGGTTTAAATTATTTTTCAAAGACTTTGAGATGCTAAGTGTACACGCGCGAAAATTTTGCTGCGAACTTGTAAGTTGAATTTTATAGACAGCCTATCTAGATCAATAACCTCCAGTAATTTTCTTTCAAAGCTTAGACAAAGGATATAAAAGAATTGCCAGAGGAGCTTAATGCCAAACACAATTAACTCATCTTGAAACTTGGGGAAGCCAATTTTTCCCCTTTTCTTTCATCTAATGCGAAGTATTCTCAATTTATGTCAAATTTGGACCTTGGAAAATGCAATTAAGTGTGATGATATGTTTTTTGGTCAAAAAATTAATTCTGATTTGGCTTTGTAGTAAGGTGTGTTATCCCATATTAACTGCAAATCGCTTCATGCTGGTCCCTCACAGTATTTAATTTGTCTTTGATATTTCCAAGTATGTAGACTGGCTTTGGCTGCCAGAAATTGTAATAACTGGTTTAGATCCACTTACATCCGCACAACATACTGCGTTGAACCTTTGGATTTTGTTATTAGTCTTAAATATGCGTATCAATAAGAACACATAGGTATCGTCTGACAGCTGTGACATTTTTGAGACAAAAAAAAAAACTGCAAAATTTTTGAAATTTTTTTTTTTATCCACTTATGTTATGTGTATTCCTGTCAGCAAAAACAAATGAAAGATAAAATAGAATAAAGATTGAGGTTTTCTGCTGTCAGAAAAAACAGGGTAAAGCGGTTATTTTGCATAGGGTAAAAAGTCAAATTTGAGTACAGTCATCTGTGAACCTGTTTCATTTCATTTTCGAGTTGAAGTCATTGCACAATTAATATTGATATTTAAATGAGCTGTGTTCCAGTACAAAGTTTCACGAGTCTTGTTTCGTTTGGCGCGTCGTATTTGGACAGCGGCAGCCACACGCCCTCCTCTTTCGTGCCGCCGAATACCGCACTCGTCGTAGACCAAACTGGAGTCGCACAGGCCGGAACGCGCAACTCAAACGGCCCGACTTTCCCCGAAGTTCTTGCTGCGGGCGATTTACTGCAAGCCGGTTATCTGTCTGCGGTGGGCGGTTGCACCGGCAACTTGTTGGGTGGTGCTTCATTGAATGATGCTGCTTACAGCGGTGCAGCTTGCGACACCACCATTGTGAGGGCCAATTCACCCATTCCTGATATCGCGACATCTATTAACTTACAGAATAGTTTGGTGGCACAATTCCGACAGAAGCCCCATTTGATGTAATCCAGCAAGTTGACTCTGCTTTGGCCACCAGTTTGATTAACTCGTCCACGCTTTTTCTGTTTATGGCTGCCACCCAGGATATTTCTGGAATTGTGGCTTCAGACACTCCAGCAGCTACCGCTCAACAAGTCGCCAATTGCTTTCAAACTCAAATTAACCGTCTTGCTGCCGCTGGCGCAATTCATTTTCTGCTTGCTGGTAATTGAAAATTTTCAGTTCACATTTCAAACAAAATTGTACAATTTTAATAAAATCAAAAAGGCATTTATTCATTCGATAAGGCTCCCCAGAATGCAGCCTTAACTGCAACCGCAAAGACAAATATTGCGACTCAAGTATCCACATTAAACCAACTTTTGTCTGCGGTTCCGGCAAACATTGCAACAACCAACCCAGCGTCTCAGACTTGGTTTTTGGACACAAATGCGCTGTATTTGAACAAACTTATTGGTGCCCGCACAACATTTTATGGCACTACAGGCGATGTCACTGACATGTGTAGCACAAACGAGAAGGCCACTGGAAACTGTGCCAACAACCCGGATTCTTTTTTGTGGTGGGACGTTCACCGTTAGTAAACTTTTTCTTCTTTTATTGATTCATATACTTGTTTTACAATTTATATTAATCATTTTGTGTGAATTCAGATCCAACCCGACAGACTCACAAATACTTGGCACAAGCAATGTTTAGCTTGCTGACTGCTCCAGGGACTACTGGTCAAGCGAGTAGTACTACCACAGTTGTAACTACTTTGTCCAATGTTGCGACTTCTACCACTGTTGCGTCTGCTGTAACTTCTGAAACTAATCAGATTCCCACAAAAACCGAAACCACAACGGTTATCCAGACTACAAGTACTACTATAATAAAGACAGAACCTACTGTTCCAACCACTTCACTCGCCTCACGATCGCACCAACACTTTATTTGTACACTTACATTTATCTGTCATCTTATATATTGATTTTTTGAAATCTGTTTAAGTATGAGTTTGCACACAATAGTATGCCATATGAAAAATGATGCAGTATTTTATAGATTCGTGGTGAAAAAGTCGCATTTGAAATGAAAAGGCTTGAAAAAAGATGGACGTGGAAGTTCGCAGAATGAAAAAATTGAGAAATGGTCACTGTCGCAATTGCTGTCCCATCCGAATACGGTTATATTATCGCAGTTCTTGTCGCAATATATTTGCAACAGAACCTCGCATTTGTTCTTCAAGTTGCTCAACAACGCAGATTAACTGGAATCAAAGCCCCTTCGTTCTACCCCCGCGACTCTGAAATTAAAGCACTCAAATTGAATACAGAACAGGTTTTTAATTCACTTTTGTATTCAATTATTACTCGTTCGACGGGATATTCTCTCTAACTCTGACCAACTTTTTATTTTTTATTTTTCTTGATTTAGGTTGAAAGCTACATATACGCCCAGAGAGTTCACCAGAACAACATGGAGCTCATGTCGTTTTTTATTCCTGTATTTCTCATTGCTGGATTGTATGCACCTGTTAACGTTGCTATTGCTGGCGCGTCGATTGTTGGGTTCAGATTCTTGTACGGATTCGCGCCAAGAAAAAGTGTGCTTAGAAGATTCGCTGCTTTGTTTCATTTCAGTGAGCTGTATGTGCTGTATGTGGCCGGAGTTTTTGCGATTTCACTTGTTAGCAATAACCACGTAGCATAAAAATGCATGCTTTTTGGATTGATGAAAAAGCGATAAACGCATGTTTTTATTCAATTATTGTATCTCCTGAATACTGAAAGTTGACTTCTTTGCTGTTAAAGCTTCGATTCTCGTGGGAACTTTCTCCCTGTACCACCACCGCAGCGACTTGAGCCGTAGGAGTTCGTAAAGTGGAAGAGGTAATGGTCGCCGCAGCCGCGCATCCAAGGTCGATTCATTTGCACTTCTCTTTGCTGCTTCGAGTCGTTCCTGTTCGTGCAACAAATATCCCACCACACCGATTCCCAGAAATAGTAATTTGTCAACGGTCGGCGAGATCACATTAAGAAACCGGATTGACGCCCCAGCAGTTGCCATATTTGATTTTCAATATTCTGTATTTTTATTCGGAGAAAAGAAAAAAAAAAGCGTTCTAAAGATTCATAAAACTGGAGTCAATGGAGGAGTAGTTTCCATTGAATCTTCACTTGAAACACCTGCCCGTGCATACTTGCGACGGAACATTCCATCAATCTCAACCAAGTACCACGTTCCTGGGAACACGTCTTTTACACTGCTGACAGGAGTGTATGATTTTACATTATGAGTAGCCTGTCTAAGGGCCATAATTTCATCGTAAACTTTAGGTTCAATCTTGGTTCGTGCCGCAAGACGGTCAGCAAGACGAATGTTTTGACTGATGCGTTTCAAAGCCGCAATTGACGCACCATCCTGCTGAACACTTGCTGAGAACATGGAACTAGAAAGCCCAGACCCATACGAAAACAAAACAATCCGCTTCCCGGCAAGACTTTCCGCCGGAGTCTCGCTAAGCAACGAGCAGAGACCAGAGTACAGGGATCCGCAATACATGTTTCCGCAGTTACGTGAAGCAATCAAACCAGGATCAACACGCGCTTTTTGATCGGCTTTTACAATGTCCATGAAAATTTTTTCCACGTTCTTGTCAGCGTATGTTTTTTCGCGTGTAAGGTTCGGGTGTTCCTTGATTGCATCTGGTACAGGAATTGCATCTTTATTTCGGAGGTAGTCATTGAACGCAAGGCGGCCAAAAGATTTTTGAACGAGTTTGGAGTATGGGCAGTGAAAAAGGTAGTAATCTCCAATTTTCAAGGTCGGTGTGACGATCCCTTGGTATTTCTCGAGCCTGTCGAGATACCCTTCGTAGCACTTGTCGATGGCTTTAATGTAGCAGGTGTTGGAAAGTGGACCGTCGACTTCTGGATATTCGGAATGCAAATCTGGCTTGTAGAAATCCCATACGTGATCCATGAACGTTGAGCGAACTCCACGGTCAAACACAATTGGGGCTTGGCGTCCAAGAAGAATCGCGATCGCGCCTGCTCCTCCAGTTGGGCGGGCACTTCCGCTTTTGTAAACGGCGATATCCGCAGCAACAACGATCGCCCATTCTTTTCCCTCTTCCACGTAACCACTTTCAAGCTATTCGTAAACCAATTAAAAAGGTATTTCAACAAATTAATGAAAACTTAGATTTACCCAGTTAATGGCTCCAAAGAGAGCATTAGTTCCACCATAACAAGCGTTTTTGCAATCAATGCCCTCGATGTTGTGATTTCCAGACTCCACAAACAGTTGCATAAGCACAGATTTGACCGACTTTGATTTGTCAATGATAGTTTCAGTTCCAACTTCCAAAAATCCGACAGAGGCTGGGTCTATTTCGTACTTTTCGAGCAGACTTGAAACAGCTAGAAAGATACATGATCAGTTCACACCAATTTACAAAATATTCGTTTCACAAACCTGTCAAACAAATTGAGTTGATATCTTCTCGATCATCGCAAACTGACATATTAAGCTGACCGAGACCGATAGTATATTTTCCGGCCGAAGCACCATCGAACTGCTCTGTATTTTGTTTTTCGGGTTGTTAAGTGGTTGAAATACTTGAAACAAAACAAGGAAAACTTGCCAAGCTCCGTTTGATTAACAAACTGCAAAAGACCAAAAAAGCGATCAGTTGACTAATACTGGCAAGAATAAAACAAGGAAGCTTGTTTTACCTTCTTTGGAATGTAGATTTCTGCACCGTGAATGCCGACGTTGAGAGGGTTGCTCATCTCTATCTGTATTATCAAGTGCTTGAGTTTCGTATCAATTTGAACTTTTTTACATTACGTACAAACCTATAGACTTTTATTAGACAGTTTTTTCGGATATTTGAGAGTGAGTCTATTTGACAGTTTTTTTTTAACTTTGGAGTGTGGGCTGATGTCGAAAAAACAAAAAATCAGGTGATGTTTTTTCCAAATCGAAAAAAAATCAGTCGTGCAAAAAGCGAAGGATAGCGGCAGAGAAACATAATGGGAGTTATTGATTCCGCAATCGCATCGACCGTAAAACAAGCCGTTGATTGGTACGCGGCCAACAAAGAGTCCGGACTTCCGTACGCTATTTCAGCGCTCGCCGTTCTTGTTGTTGTTGTATTTTGGTCCGTATCCTCATCTTTGAATGCTACCAGTGCTGGCAAGGTCTGGACAAATATTATTGCTTATTCTCCTATTTTTGATCAATTTCGATCCGCTCGAGTTACGCTCAAAAATTACATCATTCAGAACCTTCCACCAACAGTTAAACACATACTTCCATTCTTTGGAAACACAATCGAATATGGAATCGATCCTGTCAAATTCCTCCAAAAATGCCAGAAAGAATACGGCGACACATTCACTTTTCTGATGCTCGGCCGTATGATGACTTTCACACTTGGACCCGACGGCAACCACTTTCTCTTCAACGTGAAGCTCAAGGACGCCACCGCAGAGGGCGCGTACGAGACACTGACCGTACCTGTGTTTGGGAAGGAAGTTGTTTACGACGTTCCAAATTCATTGTTTATGGAACAGAAAAAGTTTGTCAAAGACGCCTTGTCAACTGCTGCTTTCAAGTCGTACCTGCCAATTATCACTTACGAAGTCAAAGATTATTTAGGCAGTGTTTTCGAAAACCTTCAAGCGGGGCAGGAGACTGAAATTGAAACTTTCCAAACCATGTCAGAGCTGACGATCCGAACCGCTGCCCACTGTTTGATGGGAAAAGAAATTCGCGATGGATTGCGTGTCGGCAGTGGTTGGATCCTATTTTTGATATCATTTCTCCATACTAAAAGATCGCATCATCAGTGACCAAACTCTATCATGATCTCGATGCTGGATTCCGCCCCATCAATGTTTTTTTTAAATGGCTTCCCCTGCCAGCTTATTTTGCTCGCGACAAAGCTAACCTGGAAATGACGAACCTTTTTAAAACGATTATGAAGAAACGAAAGGCCGAAAATGACACCGAAACTCTGGATGTATTGAACGGATTAATGAGAGCTGAATACAAGGATGGTTCAAAACCTTCTGATGATGCTATTGCCCACCTGATGATCGCCCTTTTGCTTGGCGGACAACATACCTCGTCCACCACTTCTTCCTGGATTTTGTTTGAACTTGCTCGTCGGCCAGATGTTGTGTGAGAATCGTTAATTTCCAGTTTACTTTCGGAGAATTGTATCTAATTTGATTTGATTTTTTTTCTTTTTTAGTGCCGATTTACTGAAAGAGCAAAGTATGGTGTTGACAGGAAAGCCAGATACTCCTCCACACCTTCTTCCAGACCTTGACTACGAATCATTAAGAAAATTGACACTTATGGATTGTGTAATGAAAGAAAGTCTCCGTATTCACACTCCGATTCATACAATTATGCGCTTTGTTGAAAATGATGTGGAGTATAAGGGTTTGATCATTCCAAAGGGACACTTTGTTTGTGCCGCACCACAAGTTTCACACTTGACTGAAAGCAAATTTCCTGAGCCGTACAAGTTTGACCCATTGAGACACCTTGGAAGTGATGAGGGAAGTGGGGAATGGACTATTAATGGCGTTGATATTGCTCAAAAAAGCGCACGGTCTCTATTCTTGCCGTTCGGAGCCGGTAATGTTATTTGACTTTTTTTTTTTGCCTCTGTGTAAATCTAATTTATCCTACAGGCCGCCATAGATGCATCGGGGAGCAATTCGCATTTGTTCAAAACAAAACCATCGTGTCATTGTTCATCAGAGAATATGTACACAAACTACCTGTAGACAAGAAAACTGGTCAAACATGGTTCCCTGAGCCAGATTACACATCGCTCATCACTATTCCTAAAGTTCCGAGAAATCTACTGGTTAAAAAGAGGGCAGAAGCTTAATTCTTTTTCTTTTGTTTTGTCATAAAGAGTTCGATACTTTATTTGGGTTGCAAAAATGAATCGTACTGCAGGTCATTATACGGCTTTCGCAACAAACTATTATGCGCTACTTTAATGTCAAAATTTATGTCGATTATGAGAGCATCTGCAAAAAAAATTAAGTCTCCATTCCAATTACGAATCATTTACAAACCTAGACTGGTGTAGTTTTTTTCTGCTCTGATATATCCGGCAACGATAACCCTCAGTTCTTGGCCATAAAAGTCATGATCGAATTTATGGATGATATGAACTTCGGCTGATCGCTTCTCGTTTTTGTAGAACGGGTTCCAGCCGAAACTCATGACCATCGGGTAAACTGTTGAACTGTCGCTAATGCTGGCCCATCCGTATAAGATACCGGTCTCAATAAACTGGCCTGCATATTGTGACACATCTTCAGGCAAGTTTGCTGATGTTTTCGTAGTTGTGGGGTTTAAGGTTTCAACGATAAAAATAACCGCCTTACCAGTCGGAATGCCGAGATCCTTTCCGCCACGTCCGAATCCTTTTGTAACAGATCCTTTCAGCTTAACAGGGTATGGTTCTTCGACTTTGCTATCGTTTCCAACAATGAGTGGTCGCTGTTGTGTTTCGGGTTCGGCCATGATAATTCTTGACGTGGAATATTTTTGAAACACAGCTTTTGCCAAACACAAACACTTCAAAGTTTATTTTTGAAAAAATAGACAGATACTTTTTCAGCCTGAAATCAACCAGCAGCACCAAAAGCTACTGGTCAGCAACAGGCAACGATTTTTGATAATTCATAATTTCTGAAGTATAAAGCAACTTACGTAAGGAGTGAAACAATGTAATACAATTGGACAAGATAAGAATGAGCATAATTATGGTGACAACGATCAGAACGAAGGAAAACTTACCCCAAACTGCTTTATCCAAGTCTTTTCGCGCTCAAGACCAACAATTTACACCACGTTCTCAAAATGCCCAGAAAGATTTTCCACCTTTCCCGCTGCCAAGCGCTTATACAAAATCTATGCCTCGTAATTATTCGTACGCACTAACAGTTTCCGGAAAACAATTGCATTCCCGTCATACCGTTGCCAACAGTACCCCAAAACTGTCGAGCAGATCTGTTTCACAGCAAAATGCGAAACAACTTCATCGAACAACTTACTTCCGACAAGCCGCATCACATCAAAACTTCTAGCTTTAGCTACACCCTCACGGCCATATTCAATTCTTCTTTGACCAGTCCAGCTACCACGAACGCGATTTTCAGAAGTACAGCCCAATCGCCATTCATAATGACGCTTTTCGCAAGTCACACACACATCCCGAAGTTATTTTTCCACGACCGCAATATATACAATCTTGAAAACACGCGCGCCATCCCACCCAACCAGTGCAGTCATCGCTGCTGGACGATCTTATTGACGCCGTTTTGATGCCGGTGGTTGATTACAGCGTACATAATAACATGTACAATTGGTATGACTGGACGCGTGTGCATCCGTCACGCATTCCCGACGCGGTAAAATTTGCGTGCGAGTTAGCAATGTTTGATCGTATGCGGTACCGGCAGCAGCAATTGAAGCAGCAATTGGAACAACAAAGATTGAATCCATCTGCCCGTCCGTTTGTGTCAAGTGTTACTGTTAGCGCAAGTACTACCACGTCGTTTGCGCAAATAGATGCTGGGGATGAATTACGCAAGAGAACACACAGTGTTGGATCATCTTGCGGCATGGCTCTGATGAACGCAAAGAGGCAACTTATGATGCCTGTTTTTGGCGACACTGCGATTGCTGAAAATATTGCTGACACGTCGCGGAAAAGCAACACAAAGTTATGTTTATGTTATTGTGGTTTTATCAAAATATGGCATCACGCGCTGGTAAAACACCAAAGGAACGTGCCCTGCAAGATCACTACCTACACTTTATACAGGTAGATTACGTACACACACACATCGGACAAACACATCACTCTGCTCTCGCAACAAGCCAAATTTTCAGAGTGTTTTAATTCTGTCAGGTTTAGAATTTTCGATTGGCGCATTACTAGGTCCAGCAACTCTGTAATTGACAAGATATTCTGTAGGCGCAGAAGATGTCATCTTTCTTGCATCGGCTTCGGTCAAAGCAGTTCTTGACGTACAAACTGCTTTTGTCGTCTTTGCAATTCCATTCTCCTAGGTAACGTTTTCAATCACCTTTACGTTCAATCCACGGGTTTTGATGTGCTT
Source organism: Physocladia obscura (assembly GCA_027596945.1). Taxonomy (NCBI): domain Eukaryota; kingdom Fungi; phylum Chytridiomycota; class Chytridiomycetes; order Chytridiales; family Chytriomycetaceae; genus Physocladia; species Physocladia obscura. Next base: position 16,607 of record JADGJH010000053.1, read on the forward strand.
CTCTCTTGGCGGCACGCACAGCAATTTGTTCAAGTTCCCGCACAGCCAAACGTTTGGCTTGTGCATCCTTGGAATTCTCAATAATATTGTCCAACTCCGTCTTACAGTTCATTTCTTCAATTTGTAGCTGGCGGAAGTTGTTTTGAATACTGTTTTGCATTTGCTGAGATACCAGTGCAGCTATTTTTTCCGCGCAATTAAACATAAGCATTTCTTTTAACTTGAAGTCCGTCTTTTTCCTGTTGTCATCTCAGAGGGTTTGTATGGGAATTGATTGAATCAAAAAATTTTTAAAATCATGATTACTTCTATTCTGAGACATTCATTTCATTTTACCGTTCTTTTTTTTCATTCTCACGACATTTGTGTTCCTTTTGCACTGACGAAAATTCTCGAAATAGCAAATTTGATGCGGCCGCTACTATTTTAAGATTCACCATCTGAGTTTGTGTGATTGGTTGTACGGGACCCTTCGATAAGTCCACAGAGAATAATCCAGTAAATGGACGCAAACAACAACAAAGCACTACTCGCTGTCATACAGCGGTATCCTAGATTGAAAGACGACGACGCGTAATGAGAATCATCAACATTGGATGCAATTTCAGCAAGTTGCGTGAGGAAATTGAACCTAATTCCAACCAAAACTATGATGTAAACATAACGAGACTCGGATTCTCCATGAAAAAGCTCGATGTTTGAGGATGCCAAGGAAAAGTGATTTTATTTTGAAAGGTAGTGATGCAAGATGCATATATGGCTACCGTTCAGCTCTGAAAAACTGTAACAGTCACCATCGCTATTATCACCACATACCGGTTCGAACTCAGCATTAATAAGATTGTGGTAGGGAACAATATTTTATTACTTTCAATTTATTTCCAATAAGTAAAATCAAGTATGTTCGATTTCTTCATATTAGTATTCTTTGTTTAACGTTTTTCAGGTGGCGAAACAATAAAAAATAAAAATAGAAGCGTTAATAGACTGTTTTAATCGGTCACAGATCGTTCCAATCATAATTCAATAACCCCAAATGTAGATTTGCACCTTTTTCAAAAAATAAGTCTCCCTGCAATTTGAAATCGTTTCTGTGTGCTCCTGAAATGGGTTATCTTTACTAATCGACATGTGAGACTTTACAATGAGTCATTATTAATCTCAAGCTGATGATCAACAGTGCACAGCTTAGGGTTCAAAAAATTACAAATCGAAACAAACGATATAAAACCGGTGGTCCCCACAACCCAAAAAAAAAAAAAAAAGAAAATGAACGCAAATGAAAAGGTAAGATTCGTTCGCACAAAGTTAGTATCATATCTGACGATATTGGGTAATAAATAGATCTTCGCATTTAACGAGAGCATCAAGGCCTCAGAAGATGTTGTTCCTGGTGAGAAAGTGCAGGGCAAAATCTTTTTCGACACGACACATGGTGATCACACGGTCGAAGAAATCACACTAAAAGTTGAGGCGCTTGAGGTTCGTTGTGGATGCTTGTGGTGATGAGTCACATTGAACATGCATTGATTTCCAACAAACGCGAAATCAAACACTAGTATCACGTGTCGCCACCCGACCATTCGGAGCACGCGGCTGACATTGCCGCCTCCGAAGTTTCGGCCGCAAAAGCCAATGCGGCGCGCTCCGATCACCACATTGCGTTTTTGTCGCACTTCAAGAAGACTGGAAGAGCACCGGCACTGTCTGCCAATATTGCCAAGCATGAGCAGCATGACGTAAAGTTCGAAACTACCATTCAGGTTTTGTCCACCCCCACGCCCATAGAGCAGGGTCGCCACGAGTATGATTTTGAGTTGACCATCCCCTCCGATGCGCCTCTGACAACTGCCATTGAAAAATCCGAAGATGATGTTGTCCTGATCCTCTACAGATACCATGCCGTTATCAAAGTCACTGGTGCCACCAGAGATGCAGTATGTTTTTTGTTTTTTTACAGCAATTCTCTCATGCTGATCTTATTATATAGGAGGCTTTCCACTCTCTTCACGTTCTGGCTTCAAAGTAAATGAATGTGTCAATATCTTGCATTTTTTTGGCTGTTAAAAAGAAGAAAAAATAAAGTTACAGTATATGAAAGGAGGATGCCTTAGTTGATTACGTTTGATTCAGATAATTTGTTGAAACTGACCTCTGTGGGAGGATTTAGCGAGATTAGTACAAAAAAGTTACAACATGCATGCAGTTTGAATGAAAATAAGGGCTGAGAAGATTTGAAGTGTCCTGCCCATTCTTCAACTCCTTTCTTCCTTCTACCCATGCTTATAAAATTCAAGTGTTTTTCTATTTATTGTTTTCTTTGGTTTTGTGTTTGTGGCTGAGTCTCCTTGGATGCTTTATCGAAGTGGAAGAGAAACGCGCAGCGACACGCGTGACGGTCGTCACCTTTGCGTTATTGTCGCTATCTACAAGCTGCGCAGCCGCTTGGTGTGAGAAACACTGTCGGTATCGATGCTACAAGACCCCTAGCAGCACCAAATACTTTTTGTTTGGAAAGAAGAAATCGAAAAAAGAAAAAAATTCTTCATTTCAGTGAAACCTGCCAAATGGTTGTTCGCCGCATCAATCGAACAAAATCTTCCTCGCTTATCTCTCCATCGTTGTCTTTATCGCCCTCCTCGATCATTTCCTTGATTTCTTCCATGGTAAACTCTTCTCCAACGAGTTCCGCGATATTCTTGATGTGCAGAGCACTGATACGCATTCGTGTCGGCTGCTGTGCTTCACGAATCACCTGGAAAAGCTTGACCATTTCTTCTTTTGCCATGTTGTTGATGAGTCGCTTCGCAATCATTCCCAAAAACTCTTCATAGTCAATTGAGCCACTCTCGTCACTATCCATTTCGGCCATCATTCTCTTGCTTTCTTCTTTCGTCGGCTCAAATCCCATCGCTTTCATTGCCACTCTATTTTATTGATTTATTCCCATCCAGTCAAAAAAAAGTCATACCTCCATTCTTTTGTTGTTATACTGCCTGATCCATCAGTGTCAAACAATTGGAACGCTTCGTGTATTTCGGCTTCTTGTGCTTCAGATATCTGCAATACTCTCGGCTTTGGTTTGAGTGACTGTAAAATATTTGCTTTTCTTTTCGACGCGGCGATTTCGTTTTCAATTTTTTGTTTGTTTAGCTCAGAGACATGATTTTGTACAGCCTGCTGATCCCCAGCAGTGAGGCTGTTTTGAGGATTTATTTTCGATTGGATTGAAGGTATTGGGATTGTTGATGACGCGTTCGTGTTTGTGGGAGTTTTTCGCGTGTTTGTTACTGGCGGTAAACTTTTTTGCGCTGACATTTTTGGTAATACAAACGCAAGTAAATAACTCAACCTTTAAAAAAAAATGTACGTGCGAGGAAAGTTTTTTTATATCGCGTTCGTCGAAAAATCTTTTATTTTGTCCAACGAATTCCGATATTTATTTTCTCAGAATTATTTTCGGACGTCACTATCTTTGTTCGTTAATCATGACTAACAGTTTTGTAACCCACCCCATCCCTGAAATGCGTAAATTTATTTTGAATGACGATTCTTATCACAAAATATCAAGTGCAAGTTTGATTTCTAATACTAGCAAATGAGGCATTTAGAAATGAATGATTGTAAATGATTTTCCTATGTTTCGAAAATTGCAGTGGTGGATTCCCGAGTGCGTTGGTCTTACCCGTACTGCATAATAAAAATAACATTTTTCTCAGTTTTCTGATTGATCAGTAATTGGACATTAAAACCAGTGGTGCAAATCGATAGGAAATAAATTGATGAGGACTTAAAAGAAGAGTTATTCTTATTTTCATAGCAAAAGAAAAGGAAAGAAAGAAATATAGGCAATTTGAATTTATTTCTAAAAAAAAAAAAAAAAAAGGGACCAAAAACAAAAATATATTAAAAAAAAAATTAAATGAATTTTTTGGTAAAAATTTTAGAAAAAACAAAAAATAAAAAAAA
>JADGJH010000054.1:5743-37133 GCA_027596945.1 Physocladia obscura
TGAAAAAAGCAGTGTCGAAAAACATAAAAATGGACTTTGTGGCTGAGCGGGGGTTTTTTTTTTCCACTCTCCCGCCGCCCCAAGCGTCAAACACTGCAGTCGTCCCTACTGTTTTTAATAAAAGTTGATTTTCTCATGTCGGCAATTCTCTTTGTTAACATTCTGAGTGAAATGCTGTGGAGATTAGATGAACAAGTGGTCCCATTGTTTATTATACTGGATGGAATGGTGTGTTGAAAAAAAGTCCGCATGCGCGGACAAAAATGGAAGCTTTGAAAGAAAAAGAAAAAATGTGAAGGACAAGACTATTTATTTTCATCCAATTAGAAGTTTATTTCCAAAAACTTATTTTATTAATCAATATTAAAAACAAATCATGAAGTGTGTTGTCCCTTCCACGAGCGTCAGATCCAAATACCTCAAAATCACTCCCAATGGGAACTGTGTACAAAGACCCACGAAACAACCACATCTACAAAGTGGATGAAAAGAAAATTAATTCTACGCTCTCGAAGGTTGGTGTTCCTTACTTTGGAACTGAGGAAGCTGTTACCATCGAAGTGCCCGAGAAACACTTGAAGCTCGAGAATCCTGTTCGATTCAATGTCAACCAATCACTCAAGGAAAGAATCAATGAACTCGAACAAACCATCATTCAGTTGAAGAGTGAGTCTTTTTCCGATGAATCACAGCTGCCATTGCGATCAAAAGAAGTAGAGAGACCAACGAAATTGGATGAAATAGTCAAGCTGATGGAAGGGCGCGAACGTTTCGAAACTGAGAGAGAGGTATTTGAGATTGAGCTCAAAGCTAGACTAGTGCTGTATTCAAGGAAGGCAGATGGGTTGGATCACAGCAAGATTCTTTCAAGACTGCGACAAGAGTTGTGGACGGATACAAATGTCATTGATGAACTCACTCGGAACCAACCGTCAATCCAAAAGAGACTCCTAAAGTATCTCCAGTCACGGGAAGCTGAACACAGGGTCGTTTCTTTCAAGCGACGAAAGAGTCCGGTCTTGAAGTAATTCAATCATCATCTGTACCATTGTTACCGTAGACATGGTTAATGAAATCGTTGATTATATGGCGCCCATTCTCCAACATTTGTATCGTCACGTTGCCATCAGTGTCCAACTCCTTCCATTTCAAGTCTCTTAAGTTTTTCTGGCACTTGTGGTGAACGGTTCGCACTGAGATTGTATCATCAGATGATTTCTTTGTGGTAGTGACTATCACAATGTTGGCCGCGTGTGCTGACAATGGACAAATGAGCCAATTTAACTGGTCTTTCTTTATTAATACAACTCCTGTATCAATAATCATTGACGCTTCCTTATTGATTCCTTCCAAATCAAGAACATGTCCATTTGACATGAATTCATCATGTTTGATGACATGCGCAGAGCACTTTCGATGAAAATGTGATTGTATAGATGAAATGGATATCATCTTTTCGCAGAATGGACACTTGACTTTCGCATACTGGCAATCTTCAAGATGATCATTTATATTCCATTTTAATACTTTTACCTTACAATTCTTGTTGGGGCACAGTTCCATGAATGGCTGAAGTTTTGTCTCAAGCTGTTTGTTGTTGAACAAGCTGCTTGTCTTACACAATGGGCACAAGTTTCGAATTTGATGAATACATTTGCTACACACAAAGTGGCTTCCGCCATTTGAACACTGAATCATTGGTAAGTTTAACTTTTCAAGGCAAACACAGCATGTCAAATCTGATTGTTTTACTTCTATTAAATAAGTGATCACTTCTTCCATTTTATTGTTTATATATTGAAGCAATAAAATAGATTTCCGCAAATGGATTTTTTACATTAATATAAATTTTTGAACCCAATTCATTGTTCTCCTTCCTCGAAATCAATCGCAAGTTCCAATACGCATTGATGTTCTCGAAGTCTTCATCTGTGGTATGATCGGATCTGGCTCGAACATGATCAATCTCATACCCTTTCGGTACTGTACCATCTGGAATGCCCAAGTGGTCCAGCAACTCTTGTCTCTTCAAGAATGTGTGCTTCAAACAATATTCATCTGAACATCCTTTCCGAACAATATAGTTAATCACTCTAACGGCCTCAACTCGCTTCTTTCGTAATTCATCCTTGAGTTGACGCTTCATCTTTAACTTTCTCTTTAGCTTATTAAAGTCAACATCCACTTCTTCTGGGTGTTTTATTCCATCATCCACAACGTTAATGAAATCCTTCTTTGTTGTTCTACTAATCGCAGTATATCGCATATCACTTGCCATCCGACTACATTCATGAATTGTAAAAGGCTGATTGATTGACTCACCTTGTACTCGATGACAAGTGCTACAGTAGTTGACCCAAAAGTACTTTTGAAATTGCTCTATTGTGATGGTAAGCTTATCTTTGGTTAGTGTATCTTCCAGCACCAATGGCTTAAGTTTCTTGACAGCGTACGTGGCACTGTTGATAATTTTTAATGCCTCGTAATTTCTATTCGCAATCACTGGAGTACCCACCATAATAGAGACATCTTGTGAGTTTGGATCATCAGGGTTTTTTAATATTTTAAGCATCTTTTTCTTTTTCATCTTGTCTCGCTTCATCATGATATCGTTGATTTCTTTTCGTTTCGCATGTGTAAAAGCAATATTTACTGAAGTAAACTTGCGATTGTTTTCAAAGTCAGATGGCTTTAATGTATCAACCAAATCAAAGAGTCTCGACACAGAATCATCAGAACGGTGATTTACCAATAACAAAGTCATTTGGAAATCAACCAACTCTTTTAATGCCAATGAATCAAAGTACTTTCTCCTCGTCTTTTCCACTGGGCCTAACTGCGCATAATCGCATACCAGCACATACTTGACGTTTGTTCTCATCTTGACGTAATACAGTACCTCGTACACTTCTCCTTTCAGCTTACTCACTTCATCAATGAATATGTACTCGTACTTCTTCGCAATCTTCACTGCTTCATTCATCTCACATTTGCCATTATTGCCAATATGAAAAAAAGTGGTGTACTGTTTGCCCGTTAATGAGTCTTGCTGCCTTGTTCGTACTAGCCAACTTGACATATGTGCCCTTTTCTAGTTTTTGCTCGGTGTTCTTCAATTCAGTTGATTTGCCACACCCTGCTTTACCTGTGATTAATCTTGAATTCAATGAATCATTTGTACTCTGTCACTTGTGAGTCTTCAACAAAAATTTATAATTTTGTATAAATTTTTCGCTCAGCTTCCATTCATCTGGCAGCTTCTCTTTACGATAGTTACCAATGCCTGGCTTACATTCCACATCATTGCCATCTTCTACAACAACACTATCAGTTTTCAATCGTACAATTTTACCCCCAGTTTCATTGCCAATCGATGTGGTAACATGTTGCTTGGAATAGTATTGAAATGCTTGGAAGTCTTGGTCTTCCTGGATACTTGAAATATGTCCTTGTCAATTTTAGAGTATACTGTATTCTCATTTGAGAAATATGCTCGCACGGCATCATTGAAGCTCATTGTAAAATGATCTTTAAATGAATCAGTTGATGTCTTGTTGAAGCAGCCAATGAAGAAATTCACCATGTCTTTGGCAGTCTTCTCATTAGGGCATTTGCCATAAATTCTGTCAACAAACTCATTGAAATAATCTGTCTTTAATGTCCTTGAAGGAATAATCTCATAGGAAATGTCAAATTTGATTCCTTGATCCCGACAGTACTTAAGAATAGGTACGCTGTACCAACCATTGCCTCTCAGTGGAAACGTGTTGTCAGTGAGCACATAAAAGAATCCAGGCTGAAGCTTGCCAGACTATGGCTTGACTTCATCAAAAATGTTGAAGACACACCATGGAGATGTATTTTTTATACTCAAACATGCCGAATGGCATTTTCGAATATCATAGCACTTCAAGTTTGCCTCTGGTTTTGGAACATAAAATGTCTCAGATATCGCAATCTTCTTGTATTTGAAGAAGATATCCCTGGCTACTTTGTTGAATGTACTCTCAATAACATCAGTGCCTTTGTAGATATCAAATGCCTCAAGTGCCAATGTAATCAGATTTTGGTTTTTGAAAGAGATTGTTAGTGAATCACACAGTTGCTTTACTTTCTCATAGTCTTTGTTGGTTTCAATAACAACATTGTTCTTGTAGTCAATTCTAACAATCTTTCCACCTACATTTTTGGTTTTGTAAACAGTGTTCTCTTTCTTCATTAAATAAATAGCAAGTTCAGTTAGATCATATATATTAGTATAAACAACATTTGTATTTTCAAGTGTGTATAACTTATCAAAAGGAACGTTCAATTTTGCAGGCAATAAATCATCGATTACTCTCTTTGCTTGTGCTTTTTGTTTGGTCCAGTATATTGACTTGCCTGTAGTTTCTGTATTCCCAGCAAAAATAGATTTCCACAGCTCTTCATCAATTATTGGATACATGTGATCATTCGCACAGACATACAACAACGCAGGTGTATGGTGATACCGGTTTTCCGGAATGTATCGGCAGAAAGTGTCAAATTCTAATTCCAACGCATACATGCTTATTCTGTATATTTCGCAAAATCGTCTGATTTGAATTGTTGATACTCTGTCATCAACAATGCTTATGTCACCTATGTCATCATCAACGTCACCGTCAAAGAATATCTCTTTCAGTTTTTGCTCAGAAAGATTCTTTATATGCTTCGAATAAGACTTGAGCAAATAATTCAAAACGCAATTACCCTGATCATTTTGATTTGGATCTATTCTCAAGTTGTAATAGCTGAGTACGGCACCATACATTCGCTGATCCATTATGTGGACTCGTCGCACAGGCATTAGTGTAGTTTGGTACTCAACCCTTGTTACTTCAACGTCGAAGGGAACTCGATCGCAATGCTCTTTCGAAATTCTATCCAAATGTTCTTCAACGGCATTATCAGGAATGTCTCTTAAAATATAATGCTTAACTTCTTCGTGCTCATTGCCATCGCTGTAATGAGTCTTGAATGTAATATCTGCTACAACATTGACTTTGAGAACATATAGGCTTATTAAACCAAAATCACCATCAGTCCGCCGCTCTTTGTTGGGCCTACCAATGTCACTCTGAAGTTCTCGCTTTCTCTTAACCACCACGTTATTCACAATTTCCATACCACCTTTCTGAATTCCACCCATGACACTTGGTGAGTTTTTGATGAAATTGCCGCTTGGAACCAACAGCCAATCGCCACTGATTGATGCCTTATTGTTTTGAATGAGATTCGCAATTACTTGTTGTAGCTGTTGATGCTCGCTGATATTCTTTTGCAACACAACGTTGTTTATGAGCCTGTTTGTCTTTGAAAGCTTTGTGAACAATCCATCTGGAAGAAGAACGGAATCACTCGGTTCAAATAGTGTTACATTTTGATAGAAATGGAGCACGCTTTTGGAAGAGAGCATCCTTTATACTCTTTTGAAAAGAAATTAATTTTTCGAATATAATTCAATTTTTTTTTAGTTAAAAGTCCAGGGTTCTGGATTTTTTAGTATCAAAATATCTGTGGTTAGGGAATACTGGTAATGACGAACTATTTTGCGCTGTAGCTGGATTTGTTCACTTCAAAAGAAAAAACGAAACCTGTTGCGTTTTTTGGAAGCAATGAGAAATCGTTCTAGAAAAACCAGTTATGAATTTCCAACATGCGCTTACGGGATTTATTGTTTACGCAAACGAAATTAACCAACACAACTAATCAACACAGCAAGCAAACCAAATCAAAGTACCATCTACCAAAGTCCATTCAATCATCACTCTCATCCACCCCTTCCTCCTCAAATCGCAACAGAACTTCATAAATACAATAGAAAAGGTTGAACAGTCTCATGGCATCAGCTGTTGGGTCACTAATAGGCTGAGCCGCGGCAACGTCATCGGTCATGTCAGTCAGAATTGGGCGAAAACTGCTTGAATTTCCTCCATTTTCGAAGAGTCGCGTCACAATACTCGTGAGAACTGAATTTGGAGTCACAACAATTCCGCTTTCACCAAAGATTGTCTGGCGTCCACAGGTTGAGTATAAGATGTCACGACCCATGTCCTAATTACTGTCATTAAGTTTGGCTCTAGATGAAAACTCAATCAAACTTACAAGAAAGCATATTTCTGCCATATGTCCAGAACGCAACCAACTATTGATTTGCAGTTCATCTATTGTTGTGTCAACCTCTTAAAATCAATAAAATCATAAACGAAACATACCATTTGCTTCAAATCCAAGCACAACACATCCATCCACAAACAACTGATACAACTCCATTACTTCAAGTTCACTATGCTGAGATTTCGATATTGTAAATGCTGGGTTGTTGAACGAATTCAATCCTAAACCACAAAAAGTCAGAAACTATTTTCAACTGGAAATAGCAACTTACCGGCATACCATCGATTAATTTGCCATTCACCTGCCTTCTTGTACGCATAGAACCAAGATTTTGATTTGTGAGAGTATGAAGAGAAGCTCAGGAGATCAGTTCCTTGACGCGATGTCAACAGAAACAATACTACTGGGTGGGTTTGAGAGAGCTGATCTGAGAGGAAGCTTTTGGTCTGTAAACTGTTTCAATTCAGGACCGTGATCAAACAGGAGGTCTGCATATGGAATTTCCGGCACAGGAATCCCCTTGCGGCGAGCGTCAGCCTTTTCCTTCCACTTTCGTTGCGAAATATGCTTCTGCTCCAGGCTATTGTGGTGACTATTGAATCCGTCCTTTATGGCTTGGCAGGGAAGACAGCGATTCTTTCCATCAGCCATATGGGCATGGACTGGTGTTCACAGGACCGCAGCATTTCCCTTGGTCACGAGCGTCTTGAGCTGATTTGGCTGCCTGAAGAATTATAGGAATCATCAGCAATCATATCAGCTTTCACAGCACACAACCAATACAAATACAAACCTGAATTCCCAAATCGACGCCGAAACAAATCGAAATTATAAAGAAAGATTTTCGTTAGAATTCTAATCAGGAAGGAGGAGTGGGAAAAGCTTACCTTGGGGTTATTCTGTTAACACCAAAACAAATCCAAATTATAAAGAAAGATTTTCGTTAGAATTCGAATCAGGAAGGAGAAGTGGGAAGTGCTTACCTTTTTGTTGTTCTATTCACGCCGAAACAAATCGAAATTATAAAGAAAGATTTTCGTTAGAATTCGAATCAGGAAGGAGAAGTGGGAAGCGCTTACCTTGGCATTCCCCACGTCGGGATCTTTGTTCTTATCATGTGTATGTCCTCGGCACTGATCGCACTCCTTGTAATGTCCACCATTCTTCTTGCGAGCATTAAAAGTCACGAATGTCCCGTCACGTCGACGCATCCCTTCGATACATTTACGACGGCAGCAAACGCGTGCCTTCATGACAGAGATTAATGTCCGAAAACGTGCGTAAAAATCTCTAACCTCATCAATTTCCACAACTCCAGTTTCCACCGCGCCCGAACTCTCAGGATCAGAGACCCTCTCACGCTTCATTGCGATCTGTTTTTGGGGAAGCAAAAGGGTAGTTAAAAAACAAAACAGCTGCCTTTTATAGCTGTTTCCAGGAAAGTCACGTGCCTCAGGAGGATAAATCTCATTTGACGCAGTCGAGATAGGCGGAGAAATGGGTACTTGAGAATTCTGTAAGACCAAAGAAGTTTAGAAACGCGAAAACAATAAGAAACAAAAAAATATGTGGCTTAGTCTTGTTGAGTAGCGATCCAGTCAGTCAGCAGCTCGCGCCTATAGCGAAACACTCAGGTTTTGGTTTCACGCCTCCCCTCACTGCCGGTCAATGTCTTTGCCATTTTTATGTCTTTTATTTGTCCGAACTTTTTTCGTTCCATTGTTTTGTGATCGCCTATTATTTTCACCACCATTTCGGCCCAAATTCAAAAATGAATATTTTTATTAGATGCCGCAGTGGAGAGTGTGACAATTTGAAATCAGTAGTGTACTTGACCGTGAGGGAAGAGTGTGGGGCGCGTGTATAAATGCGCCGAAAAGGGATATCCGATAATGGACTCAAGGAATATAGTAAAACTGGCTTATAAAAATCGGAGTAGATTCGAAAACAAATAATAGATAAAGCCAGCTAAGACGCCTTGAAAAAAAAGCAAGTAGTGGATATTTTCTTTTCTGCAAAGTTATTATTTTTGAAGAACATAGAGGGTCGAGATGCCAGATGCTTGGGGAAAAAACAGAAAAAGAAAAAAAGTAATTGCTTGGCTGAAACGCGAAGGCTCGTTTCTCCAAGAAAGAAACCTGTATATTAAATGTTGAGAAAATACAAGCACAAACACGATAAACAAAAAAAAAAAAAAAGAAAAAAAAGGCTCATCTACCTCCCCCACCAATCAAAAAAAAAAAAGAAGCTATTTTTGGAGCATGAATGATACAACGATAATTTTTTTTTTTTCCCAACCTCTTCTCGAAGAAATGAAAGTTGAGAAAAATTTTCAACGGAAGTCTATATTTTCTTGTGCGATGCAAGCAATCAAGTGTGTCGTTGTTGGCGATGGGTGAGTAGTCATCGTCACGCGAAGAAAGAACGGATAAGCAGCGATAGCAGCGTTTCTGAGAAGGAACATGTTTTTTGATTCAGACGGGGACTGGAAATAAGACGGATCTATTAAGGAAAAATGGGATTGAAAAAGCTTGCAGGATATTGAATAATAGCAGCGAGATCCGCACCGAAAAAAGGGACTTTCAAACTGCCCGTGGGAAATCTTTGCGGAACCATGCGATTGTCTTTGGACAGCACTTTTGGGACAACTGATATCTCCTGCAATGTGCTCATTAACGTAATCCTTTTTTATTTTATTTAAATTTTATGTGTCCACATGACGTTTTTCGCACACTGCACGCATTATTTTGTTAACTTGCTTGCTTTCTTCACTGGTTGCCGTTCATCAGTGCTGTCGGAAAGACTTGCTGTGAGTTTTTGTCCTCGCCATTTTTTGCTCCAATTTGCTTAACTGCTTACATCCCAAACTACCAGTATTGATCAGTTACACGACAAATGCGTTCCCCGGCGAATACATTCCCACTGTGTACGTTTATTTTCAAAGCATCTCCCTAGGCCTCCTTGAAAAAAAATAAACTATAGCGAAAGACGCCAGTGTCTATCCAATACAATCTTGATTTCTGACTTGTTGGTCCAACAAAAACAAAAACACATAACATAGCTTCGATAATTACTCTGCGAACGTTATGGTTGATGGAAAGCCAATCAATCTTGGTCTATGGGATACAGCCGGCCAAGAAGATTACGACCGCCTCCGTCCCCTGTCGTATCCACAAACAGATGTATTCCTCGTCTGCTTTTCGCTCGTCAATCCATCGTCATACGAAAACGTCAAAGCAAAAGTAATCAAAATCAAAATCTTTTAAAATCCACTTTCGTTAATTTTTTTCTTCCCTATTTTAAAAACCCCCAAAAAACAGTGGTTTCCCGAAATCAGCCATCACGCGCCAAACACGCCAATGATTCTTGTCGGAACAAAGCTCGATTTGCGTGAGGACCGTGAAACACTTGAACGTTTGCGCGACCGTCGCATGTCGCCAATTTCATTCCAACAAGGCATGCAGTGCGCCAAGGAGATTGGAGCTGTGAAGTACTTAGAGTGTTCGGCGTTGACGCAGAAGGGGTTGAAGAATGTGTTTGATGATGCTATCAGGGCTGTTTTTGCACCGCCTCCGAAAAAAACGAGGGGGGGAAAGGATGGGGGGTGCTTGCTTTTGGTTTGTCGCTTTATATTTAAATTTTCAGTATCATTTTCCAACATTTTTTTATTAGTAATAAGTGAAGTTCACTGGACTGTGCATCTAAAAGACGGATTTTTGGTATTATTCACACTCACTATCTCTACAAGAAAAACAAGGAAAAAATTAAAAAAAGAAAAATCAAATATGTTATCAATGCTGAAAAGAGACTTTATTCACTTTTTTTCGATCTTTGCTTTTATATTTTCTTGAAATATGGAGGGATTTTATTGTTTTTTTGTGTTTTGTTCTTCTGGCCCGCTGCTTTGTCCCAGCCTAGTATTTTTTGTTCGCTGCATTGTGGTTTTTCTATTTCCATTTTTGGTCGAAGTAATGTGAATGTGTTTATTACGAGTTGAAGTCCTAACACTACATGTTCAAAATGGAGTGAGACAAATAAGAAAAAACCAAACGTTAGCTCTCGCTTTTGCTTTGTTTTTATTCTTCTCTTCTTTGTTTTTATTTTCATTTTTAATCTTGCTGAGGCGGTGGCCCGCATGGACGAACCATTTTCTGTCGGTTTTTATGTTCATTTATGTTTACTATTGAAGGTTTTTTTCACCTCAATCAGATTGAATCGGACCCGGGCTGCGCTTTCGTTGTCAGCGACAGCAAAGTACGTTGCGAGTGAAGCATGACCAATGCATGTCGAGTAAGTATCACGATGTTGTGTTTGCAGCCATTCACTGAAAGAAGCGGTTTCGATTACGTTAAGCCAATATTAAATGTTCGAAGATTCTCTTACAATTTGATTGTGTCGGCATGCCCTGTTCCAACTGGAAATAAAACAAAGAAGAGGATGAGTGATGTATATTTGGTTGCGTAAGCTTTACCATATCTTGATTGCAGATGCTCAAGCTGTGTTGAAGCAGACATTTTTTTTTGGAAAATTGATTTCCTTCACCACCCGCCAGTTGAGTGGGTGAAGATAAAAATTACAAAATGTCATGTTCAAAATATCTTCGCTTTTTGAAGTATTTGATATCGTGCTTAGTAATTTAACTTTTTAAAAGCTTCAAAAATAGTTTTAAAATAGCCGACGAACAACATCATTTTCTATTGCAGAATTTCCGAAGGCCTTATTATTGATTTAAGACTTCGTTGAAAGTCAAGTAATCGAACAGGGCCATGAAAACACGTTACCATAAGAAAGGCCAGACAAACCATTGAAAAATGGAATTGATCTTGTGATTTAATGTGATTTCTCAGCGAATGTTTTCGATTGGTTTGAAGGGTTTGCAGAAATTACAAAGTCAAAGGCCACGTGACTTGAGGAAACTTTGGTGGCGAAGGCCGAAGAATGGCGTAGAAAAAAAACGGCAGGAGTCTAGGACACGCGGCACCAACTGAACATCCAAGCGTCTTTTTTTTTCAATGTGGTATTTCTGAGTTTCATCCAAAAACAAATCAACCGGTTCCAAAATTTTGTTGTTGGAAAACAGGAACCACAGAACTAAATGCAATCCATCAAGTGTGTTGTGGTTGGCGATGGGTAAGCAAGTATTAGCATCAGCATTAATGCTGGCTGGACATAGGAACAGCGAAGTAGCCAGCCTTGAACGTGCGTAGTTGAGTCCCGGGCACAGAGAATACAATCTGTTCTTGCACTATCAGAAATCAATATGCCGCCGATCGGTCTTTGTTCCTGCGATATCTGTTGTTTGTACATGCGTATCTGCAGTCCTAGCGCCAGCCCAATCATCTGTTTTTTGTTTTCCCTTCAAACTCACTATCCTATCAACTCTTCCTGACGCTAACTGCGAATTTCATTATTTTTTACACCGCCATATTCGCAGTGCCGTTGGAAAGACTTGCTGTGAGTTGTCCTTTCAAATATCGAACCAAACATAGTTTCTGACCGATCCACATCTTTTGATCTTTGTCTTATAGTGCTTATCAGCTATGCCACAAATACTTTCCCGTCAGAATACATTCCTACTGTGTAAGTGTCTCGTCCTGAAGTTACTCATCTTGAACATGCCACCAAAGAAATGGAAAATTTCACAAATTGGAATTAAAAAATTTCTTTCCTTGATTTTGTTGATTGCTGACTGAAACTGTTTTCCCCTTTCAAGCTTCGATAATTACTCGGCGATTGTAGAAGTCGATCATAGAAGAATCAATCTTGTGTTGTGGGATACGGCTGGCCAGGAAGACTACGATCGTCTCCGTCCCCTGTCTTACCCCCAAACAGACGTGTTTTTGGTTTGCTTCTCGCTGGTGAATCCGTCTTCATTTGAAAATGTGAAAGCTAAGGTTTCAAAATCTTTTTTAAATTTTCTGAATATTTTTATTTACAATCATATAAAAAGTGGTTCCCTGAAGTCAGCCACCATTCGTCAAACTCGCCAATCATACTGGTTGGTACAAAGCTCGACTTAAGAGACGACCGCGAAGTTCTCACTCGTCTTGCCCAGCACCGGATGGGGCCGATAATCTACCAACAAGGATCCCAATGCGCCAAAGAAATTGGAGCCGCCAAGTACCTCGAATGCTCCGCGCTCACCCAAAAAGGTCTCAAGAATGTTTTTGACGAAGCCATTAGAGCCGTGTTTGGGCCTGCGAAAAAGACGAGAAGCTCTGGGAAGGAGAAGAGCGAGAGATGCTTGCTTTTGGTAAGTAGTTCGCGAAAAGTGGAGTAAACAGAAAGAAATCAATCAATGATAGAATCAGTGAACAGAAAGGAAACAATCAATGATAGAATCAAAGAAAACGAATTAAAAATAGAAAATGGCGAAAAAAATCGTTATTTGAAAATCTCTCCTCTCTTCGCTTTATCTCTATTTTCCAATTAATAACAATCTTTCAACTCAGTAATTTACATGTTTATTTTGGATGGATATTCGGCTTGTTGTCGTACTTCTTTTCCTTTCTCTTTGTTTTACTGTGTGTCCTCCTAGTCTCCGAAAAAGAAAAAAAAAGTTGTTGTTACTTAATTGTTCCCTCTTCTCCGTATGCGTACTTCTATCATTTATTACATGAATTGGATTTTGTCTTTTTTTCCTGTCGAAAAATATTTGGACCCTTCTATTGAAGTTTCTATTTTTTGTGTTTTGTCTACTTTGCTTGAAATACAATTACTCTCTTGATTTATGTAGTTCTGAAAACAAATTAAGAGGAAATGACGATCAACGCCTCCTTTGCAACAAAAATTTCAAACTAAAATTTTTCTGTTTCAAATTTTCATTTTCCTACAAAAGCTAACTCAACTTCGAAACAAATAGTTTCAGAAAAAGACAAGTGCTCGAAACCACCCAAAAACACAACAAAAAAAGATGGAACAGCACTTGTCGCAATCAGTTGAGAAACATCCAATTGGAACACTTGCGGAATCAGGACTTGCAGTAAAGAAACATGTAGTCGGTGCTGAGGCAAAGACGTGTAATTGCAACTCCTTTCACCTAAAAGTCTTGAGCCAAGTCTTATAAGCTTTTTTTTTTGAACAGGGAATCCAAGCAACCCAGCGTCATGGGACGCTGAAATGCGAGAATATCATAGCTTGAAAAACAGTGACTATATGCTTCCATCTGATGCTAAAGAACAAGACCGTCTTGAAATACAGCACCATGTTTTCCGAGCCAGTTTCCAAAGGTGGCAATTCCTAGTTTTTTTCCTACTTACCAATAATATCGATTTCAGTGATGTAATCTGCAAAGCCGCTCAAATCATTCTAAGCACTCCAGGTGCGAAAGTCCTTGACGTTGGTTGTGCAAAAGGATTTTGGCTGAAGTCCGTGAAAGAAGACTACCCTGTTGCTGAATACCACGGCGTGGATATTTCAGAATCTTTAGTTAGTTCAAACCGCCAGGAAAATAAAGACGGCCTAATTCTCACCTTTGGAAACGTTTTGGAGAGACTTCCATGTAAAGCAACTAATATTTCTTATCGCTGAACCTTAGTTTCATTAAAATTAATTCTGATGTAGATGATGACAATACTTTCGATTATGTACACCAACGAATGCTAGTACTTGCTCTCCCTCGCGAAAAATACGTGTCAGCACTCAAAGAACTGATTCGTGTCACAAAACCGGGAGGTTGGATTGAGCTATTGGAAGGAGATATCGTTTTCTACAACTCTGGCATTTACACCCGCACACTCGGAACTGCTCTGTTTGATGCTCTTCACACTCGGGGTCAGGACTGTTACGCTGCAACAAACTTGCCTGTGTATGCATCACAGGTGAGCGAAAGCGTCGAAAATACAGACACAGAAATGGTTCAAATTCCTCTCAATTGGGATTCAAAAGTTGGGACACTTTTCGGCCACGATGCGAAACTGGGACTTCTGGGGTTGGAAGATTGGTTGACAAATGCGATGGGTGTTAGTAGAGAAGAATATCGTGAACTCTTGGACAATTGTTACAATGAATGGGCAGAAAACAAGTCGTTTATGCAATTCCGTGCATTGTACTTTCAGGTCAAACAATGAACGAATTATTATAATGAAAATAAATTGAAGACCTAATGTTCTTACTGTTGTCAATTTAGCTACTCGAAACATTTGACAAAAAAATTATGAGAATGTAGCATATCATAACGACTTGGTCTTGAGTGTAAACAATCAAAATATTTGATTGTAATAGTAAATAACTCAGGCAAAATGTTAAAAGGGAACATTGCAGTCTCATTCTCAACAAAACAAGTCCATTTCTATCCTCACCCGCATTCAAGAATTTTATGCTTGAAATCAAACAGTTTGAAGTGATTGACCGACCAGAAATTTTAATAATGATGACTTCATCTTGAAAAACAGGGAAAATATCTATAATTATTTCAAAAAATTTACTGACAATTTTTGAAATTTGATTTGATGTTTCGAGAGAGAAGCGTTGAAGGAGAGTATCAAGTTGTGGCGGCGCACGCAATTTATGGAATAATCGCAGCAGCGAATATTAATGACGGATCCATCTCGATTCTCAGCGAAGATCACGCATCAACAATATTGAATACCGCAGCGCAAAACCGTGAAGCGTCAGTTGCTCAATTGCTTTGGCATCCATCAAAACGCATTTTAGCTGTCGGCTGGTCCAATGGTAAGTTTTTTTTTCTTTCTAAGAGAATATATTTTCAATAAACTTCAGCTTTTTAATCACCTTTTTTCAGGACTTGTTGGTGTCTGGTCAGATAGCGAAGAAATCTTGCGCGAGGGAAACTCTCACCGTATTTCGATAAGTTGTCTTGAATGGAACTCGACTGGTTCACGTCTGATTAGTTGTGATGAGGTGTATGCAGTTTGAAACTTTTTCATTTTTTTAAAATCTCCTCGTATGTTTTCTAGGAAGGAGAAGCAATTGTATGGAAAGTCGATTTGCGTGGAAAGATATCTTTAATTTGTCAATACCGCCTGAAAGGATCAATTTCACGATGCATCTTTCGGAAATCTTTGGCCCCCAGAAATGCTGTCGTAGACGTGAACAGCACGAACAAGTTGAGTTCGTCGGAAAAAAACAGATAGGAAAAAAATAATATAAAAATAGAGCTTCAGCCGAAAGCTCTGCGTTCTACTTAGTCTGTAACACGCTTGGTAAAATATTTTATGCTGACGACATGGGCCGATGCTCTGAAGCCGGCGTAACAAACACCAAAATCTTGTCCACAAAGCTTGTCGACGCGTCGAATGAAATTGCACTCATTACAGATGACTTAGTTTTCGCGCACTATAGTATTTCTCAAGATGGGAAGATGATTTTGGAGAATGAGGTTTGAATACATTGATTTTCCAGTATTGATTGATTGTTCATCGTTGCCGATTTTTCAGATGAAGATCAGTACTCCAGGATTTAACGATCCGCAAAAGTTAAAAATTGCATGGATTGACGACGGCGGAATTATTGCAATCACATCTGGAACATCTAAAATTAGGATTTTGGATATTGCGAATGAAGAAAGCATGATGCTGTCATGTGGTTTGTTAAAAAATAATACTTGAACTCTATAAATTTTATTGTAATTAAAAGGGAGAGATGATGCATCAATTAATTCAATCAATTGGTGTCCTGCGAAAAATATATTTTGCGGTAATAATGAGAATTCTCCTATTATTTTGACTTAATATTTTTTAAAGCTGTATCAACCTCTGGATCAATTTTCTTTTGGAAACATCAGGTTCCATCAGTTCAAATCTCAAAGAAAACTGAAGCTGACAGTTTGGCTTACCGTTGGACGGTAAGCTAGGTCCAATTAAATTGGAATGATAAAATTTTATTTTCGCAGATGCTTGATGGTCTTGAAATTTCAGAAATACCACAGTCTATTATTTTTGGTATTTTGACGCCGTTTTTTATTTTTTATTTTAAATATTTAAAGTAAATATGTATTTGCTTTTGTTTCAGGGGGATCTGGAACATCAGTTATTGTTCCCACCAAAAACGCCATAAAAATTTTCGAAGAAGAAAAAGCTTGCTGTGCAACTTATCAAGGATACTCGATTTTGCAAATATCGCCTTCTGTTTTAAGAATCTTTAAAGGCGGAGTAGGTTTTTCCAGCATTCCCCGAAACCCGAAATCAACAAACCAATTACACAATCAGGCAATTCTTGAAATTGACATTCAAGATAAAATCGAAAGAGTGGCGATCTCATGCAGTATTTTCGTGGTTTCAACTGGTTCTAGCTTGCAAGTTTTTGATTTTCCGGAAGGTTTGATCCTGTTGAGCTAAAAATTTGTAACTTTTCGGAACAACAGACTTAAGTTCTGCAAGGTTGCAAAGTTCCATTAATTCCGAATCTTCTCTTATCTGTGTTGATAGTTCAATTGTATTTGCAGCGAATCAGCAAAAAATTGACATATTTAACGCAACTGGCGCGTTGAAGGGAAGTGTTAGCGTTGGCAACAGAGACGGAATAATCAAGTTTTTGGCAGTTTCAAACAATATTATGGCTATTGTAATTATCACAAAATGATATTATATTGGGTAAATAAATTATCTTTCCATCTCTTTAGGGGACTTCGAAAGATATTTTAAAGCTTTATGATTTGTCTCGTCGAGAACCTCGATTTATAACCTCAAAGTCTTCACAGTTTCGTATTTTTCCAACTTTTGTTTACGATTGAAAAAATCTGAAACAACAGAGACAGCGTTCCAGCTCTCAAGTTGATTCAATCAATTGCGTTAAATAAAAATGGGACTTTGGTTGCCTACACAGGAATTGCAGAATCTGATGGTGAGAAGAAATAATTTTTGTATTTGACTGAATAACATTATTTTGATTAGAAATATGCAACTATATTATAATTTACAGTATTGAGAAAGATTGCTTCTTTTCATTCGACATGAAAACTTATAACACCAATGTATGTTTAACTTTGAAGCATTTTTTCATATACAATCTTATATTTAAATCAACAGCCTTTGAATATATGTTGGGGTAGTATGGATCAACGAATACTTGTTTGCGATACCAGTAATGGAGAGGTCGTGATGATTAAGCTTCACAAAGGAACTGATTAAAAAATCAACCAGGTTTTCACATTTTTCGTATCTTACCACCACGGAATGCTGTATCACGATCGATACCTAAAATTTGAGGATACTGGTGCTCTTATCGGAGTTTCTATGCCGTTTCATTACTTTTTATCAGTATGTTAGAGGTCCACTCCAGACACTTAACAAAACGCATACATATTCCCTTCTCTTTTTTTTTATCTAGTCCCCAAATTCAGCAAATACTTCCATCGTCATAAAGGCCGCGCCCGATTTTCTTGGAGTTGAAAATGCAGATTCAGCAACAATATCTTCAATTATTGAATTTTGCTACCAAATTGACATTGATAATGTCGATGCTGCATTCAGGGTCCTTTTTTTTTTGCGTTAATCACTTTAAATTGTTGTTCCTCAATTTAATTTTATTAATCAGGCACTTAACAAAATCGATAATGACCGTGTCTGGACGAACCTTGCTAAAATTTGTGTTAAAACTCGACGCGTTGATGTAGCTTCAACGTGTCTCTCCAACATACGCCACGCGAAAGCCGTCAGTGCTTACCGTCGTCGCTCCGAAAACGAAATTTCACTCGACTTAAAATCTGCAATACTCGCAATATTTCTGGACATGCCAGAAGAAGTGCAGGAAATTTATGAGAAGGCTGAGCGTTTTGATTTGTTGAATTTATTTTACCAGGAGAGTGGAAGATGGGAGCAGGCGCTAGAAGTCGCCGCTTCTCGCGATAGAATTAATCTGAAGACGACGTATGTCAAGTTTGGACGCTATTTGATGGACATTGGGGATAGAAGTGGGGCGATTGCTGCTTTTGAAAAGGCATCGGCGTTGACATCTCAAGTTCCACAGCAAATTTTTGTTTCAGAAACGGAATTGAAGTCTTATGCAATTGATACAAAAGACAAGGTAATTTGCTGAAATACAAAAAACAAAAACCAAAAAAAAAAAAAGGTAGAAATCTAATTCATTTCAAATAGTCTCTTAAAAAGTGGTGGGCACAATATGAAGAAACTCGTGGAAACTTAAATGACGCACTTAAATTTTACGACGAATCAGGCGATTTACTGTCAATTGTGAGATTGCATTGTTCAAATGGAAGAATTGGAAAGGTTATTTTTTCCATTTATTAGTAAAATATTTGAGCTCATTGAGATTTTTAACTAAGGCTATTGAAATCGCAAATAAATCTGAGAATCCAGCCGCCGCTTATCACATTGCACGATATTATGAACGAGAGAATAAAGTACGTTTTTTTCAATCCATTAAGTTTGACTAAATCTGTTTTTTTTTTGTTTTTTTTTTGTGTTTCTTTTTCTATTATTTTTTCAGATTTCCGAGGCAATAGAGTTTTATGGGCAGGCAAAATGCCATACTCAAGCGATTCGACTTGCAAAAGAAAATAATTTGATAAATCCGTTAATAAATTTGGCACTGCAAGGAAACAAGGAATCAATGCTGGACGTCGCAAAGTTCGCAATCTATTTACTTTTCATAATTTTTTATTATTTTGCACACAGTTATCTCGAGAAAACTGGATCAAATATTGATAAAGCTATCACTTTATATCACCGCGCTGGGCAAACTTCGAAAGCAATCGATCTCTGCTTCGTTACAAAAGAGTTCCACGTTTTGGATGAGCTTGGTAAAGTGTAGAAATGTTCTCACAAAGTACATTTTAATTCAAAAAACGGAATAGCTCAGAGTCTCGGACCAAATACCGATTCCAATCTTCTGCACAAATGTGCAAGATTCTTCATGGACAATGACAAATTTGAAGAGGCTGTTGCATTACTTACAACTGCAAAACAATATCGCGATGCATTGTCGCTGTGTGTTGCTAAAAATATTACACTTACCGAAGAGTTAGTTGATAAGCTCGCCGGAGGGTCAACTGAAAACCAGGATGACGTTAATCCGGAGTTTCTCATACGAATTGCTGAGCTGTGCTTGCAGCAGAAATCTTATCATCTCGCTTGCAAAAAGTTCTCGCAGGTTAAATGATATTAAATCATGAATATATTTAAATACTGCAAATTTATTTACAGGCTGGTGATAATGTCAATGCAATCAAATCCCTCATGAGATCTGGCGATGTGGAGCGTATTATTTTTTTTGCAGGTAAAATTGTAATGAGATTGACACTTTAAAATAAACAGAAATCTACCAGGCGTGTCAGGTCCCAAACAAAAAGAAATCTATGTAATTGCAGCCAATTATCTCCAAACATTAGACTGGCGCAGTAACGCAACAATAATGAAAGCAATCATCCAATTCTATACAAAGGCACGGGCTTTTGATTCTTTGGCATCCTTCTACGATTCATGCTCCCAAGTCGAAATTGACGAGTACCAAAATTATGAAAAGGCGCTCGGTGCACTTAAAGAATCTGCCAAAATGTTCAGCAAAGCCAAGGAGACGGAAAAATCTAACGAAATGGCTCGTAGTCTAATGGCCCGAATCGCGTATCTAGAGGCATTTGTGGCTGTACGTGCAAGCAATGATCCGGCAGAAATTGTTGGAATCTGTGGACAGTTGTTGAAGGAGAATGGAATTGATGTAGGTGATGCTTACATTTTCTAATTCCCGCATTCTGAAACAATAAAAACAGCGTGCTGTCAGAATCGGAGATATATATGCTTTGATGATTGAAACTCATTATTCTCATGGAAATATGGCTAAAGCTAGCGAACTGTTGCAAGAAATGCAAATGAGAATCTCCATGAATTTAGACTATTACTTGGACGCAAGTATTCTTCGCTCGTTAAGAAACTTGGAAATTAACGCTGGTGGACATGGAGAAGATGAAATAGAGGAAGATTATTGATTTTAACTATTGGGAAAAATAAATAGACGAAAACACGGGATTTTAAAATAATTTTATTTAGTGCTATTTTTCAACAAAAATAATCCTAAATATTCTGTTGGATTCTGAGGCCTAAATAAATTTTGCAGAAAAATAGATCTGTTAGATCCGTCATTTGATCCGATTGTTTTTGTTCACCTTTCTTTCATCACGTGTTTGAGCCCTTCGATCAAAACTGGAACGACTGTCTGATCAAGATACGTTCGTGGCGGCAAGCTGTACGAAGGTGGCCGAGTATTAGAAAGCGCGTCTTTTTCAGCAATAATTGTATCTATGAGAGCCTTTGTGAGACCCATCTGCTCGGGAGTTTTCAGAGGCATCAGATCAAAAAAGGAAATTTTGTCAAGAAATTTCATTCCAAAAGTTCTTCATGCAGATCTCATAAATCATTCTCCGTTGTATGAGTGGCATGAGTTTTTGCGAAAAATCAAAGTTGGCATTTCGGCTTCGATATTCAGCATACATACTGCAATCGAATCCATTTAATTGGCGGGCACATACTTCAATAAAAATAGTGAATAAATATATGAAAAAACAATATTAAAAACCTTCGGACAATGATCAATCCATCCTTCAAAATCAAATGCACATTTCTTCTTGTCCAAGCTTTCCGACGTCAAATAATCGCGATATAACCGAAATACCATCTGATTATCACCACAGAGCGAGTCATAAATCCGCTTGTCGCAAATGTTGATTACACTGCAGCACCAGTGCATTTCCAAGTGTACGGGTATAATAACATAATCAAGAGCGAATAAATCGAATTTCTTCCTCCATCGTTTCACTTAGTCATAGCCATGATCTTAGAGAGTCGTATAGAAAAATGTGAAAAAATAAATTTTTGGTAATCTCCAATAGGATTTCTCTTTGAACGTTCCATCAAAAGTTGCCCTTAAAAATTTTTGATCTTGTTGGGTTTAATTATGTCTATGGTTAGTATTGCTCTCTTTGGATTGAATAACGTTCACTTCATCATTGCAGGATAGAGCGTTTTCAAGTAATGAGGCATTAAATCAAAGTTAAATCCCAAAACAACAGGAGCTGGTGGATTTTGACGCGAACTCAAGGCCTTACTCCTTCAATTTTCTAATTTTTGAACTATTTCAAAGTTTGACAAATTATTCACATAAATATACACTATTAGATATGAGCTAACTTTATTTATTGATTTTATATGATTTATTTACTTATTTATTTCAATTTCGATTTTTGATCAATAAAACAAGTTCTCTGTACATTCAAAAGTCCAAATTCATTGGCTATAATCATGCTCCAATGGTTTTTAAAGTACTTTGAACATGCCCCCAAAAAGAAATTATTCTACTAAGCATATTTATCACATTCACAGAGAATGGTCCTCCAAATCTGTCATTATACCAATCATGGTATATAAACCCCAAATTCCCACAGAGTGCAAATACTAATCAATACTTTTGTGCTGGTTACAAATTCTCATATGGCTATAAACAAATATACTATTCCTGAAAAAGCAAGCAATTGCAAGAAAAAATTATCAACACAAAATATTGTTGAGATTTTTGCACTGGCACAATAATAAAAATGTGTGGAATGAATTCATGTGCCCCAGGGGTGTAAGTAACAAATGGAGATTGAAGAAAACAATTGCAAAGTGTTGAATTTAATTACTTGGCATAAAAAAAGATACAAAAGGGGCTGGTGGGATGTGAGAAAAAGCTATTGAGGCTCTCAGATACTTTATTGAGAACAAATATCTTGCATCCACCAGGTTTGGGATATTTAAGAACTTCATTGAATCTTGACTATTATATCCAAACTAGGTTTATTGAATAAAAATTGATCATTGCTCTCAGATACTTTATTGAGCACTAATATTTTGCATCCACCAGATCAATTTTTATTTAAGAATCAAACACCAGTATTAACCTTTATCATCTTATTAAAGTGAATCTATCAATGCATAAATGAACTGATAGTCTTGTTTTGGCTATTTTGAGAAGCACTGTTTATGCTTTTGTCAAAAAAAATTTATTGTTATTTTTTATTGCACATTTAAATTGTGTATTAATAAATCGTGGTGAATTAATTGTAATATTTTGCAAGTGTTGCAAAATTGCCTTGCCAATTTTTTTTTTTTTTAGTTATTGTATTGTGTGTAGCTGCACTCTGTATTGAAAAATAAAACAATGCTGCCAGGGATGGCAGTAAGTTTATTGATGTTGATTTTATGTCTGGTAAGAAATCCTGCAACAGGAGTCCCAGAGATTCAAACTTTTTTGGTGCTCAAAGGTTGTTTACCAAGCGTGATATATACACACTCAGTAGCAAGTTCATCACAAAAAAAAGAATTTGCAACCCAAGATGCTGGTTTTATTTAGGTTAAACACACTGTTGTCATTTTCTGAATCATCAGATGACAACTTTACATCTCGAATGCTGTTTTGTTTGCAAAGTACATCAGTTTCGAACAAACAATCATAGACAATTATAATCCATTACATATTTCTTTAAAATTCATTTTCTTCTTCTTTTTCTCAAAACTTTTGAAATTAGTGATAAATGATTTATATTACACCTCTAAACTGGTTAATTCCAGTTGTGCATTGGATTCTGCTGATATAATCAGCACAATTTTGGCAGATCTTGTTGTAACTAATAACAGATAGTGGGTATTTTTTGTTTGAAATTTGCAGCAATTTTTTGTCAGTAATCTGACTGGAATATGGGCTGAATTATGTGAGTTTTTATTTAACCCTAAGTTCTGACTGCAAACAGCCAAGAAGTTTGCAAGTGCAAGTGCCAAACACATTAGGCAGAACATGCCAATCCAAAGACCTGTCAGGCAATCAGGCAAATTGACACTTGGCACAATGGTAATTCAGTTTTATGCATCAAAATGCCCACCTTCAGCATTGAACTTACTTATTTGCACAAAAACAATTTGTTATATGGATGGACTAATAACACTTTATTATATAATAATCTTCTACTATTATTATTATCTTTTATTTATTAACTGCAAACCTTTTGTCTTTCACTCAGCAGTTTTTCTTTGAAATTTTTATTTTTGCTGGCTAAAATTCTGTTTCACTTTATCAAAAAGCAATCTGAAACTCCGTAAATTGAGAAAAATTAAAAATCAAATAAACTGAGAATTCTTCTTTAAAAACTTCACTTTCTCTTTGCTCTAGAGTTAAAGGAAGACTTTGCTGTGCAAGATACCACTCAAAGAAATAATACTTTGCTTCACTACTACAAGTTATCTTCACCTACTTGGAACTTCTTGACTCTTTCACATCCAAATTATAATTCTTTTATTTCATTGAATTGAGAATTTTGTACAACAGAAATCAAAAAGAATGAAAAGGAAATTTTGGCCAAAAATCCTAACCACATACAGTTGTAATGTACATTGCAACATAATGGTGTAATAGCTTAATGCTGACAGCATACAGAACAATCTCAAAAAGAAAAATGAGTTTTTATTTTTATTCATTTTGTGTGCAAAAAACAACAACAAAAAAAACAAACTGCAAAGAAACAACTGTTGTCATTTGTTGCAGTGATGCCATGATTGCAATAACCTGGTACAAAAAGTTGTTAAATTGGGCATTTTTGAGCAAAGCACAAATTTAATGAGAGAAATTTGACAAAAGTGAAGCTAGATTTAAACAAACATATTATTAAAATGAAAGAATCTATCCTTTATGCACAGAAAGCAGAACACGCAGCTTTCTTGCTCCAAAAAACAGATAAAGAGCTTGTGAAAAGTACACAAAAGAAGGTTTATATTCAGATATGGTCAAATATATGAAAAATTGTGTATAACCAAATATTTGACCCAAAAGCATGAACAACACAGATATTAATTTAATTCTGGCTGGATTTTTTTGTAGAAAATTTTCTCATGCAAAAATTGGTTGCAATTATGATTTTTGATGAATATTTGAGAATGTGATAAAGAATTTTCTTTATTTCTTTTATTTTACTGATAATTTGTGTTTCTTTTATTGTTTTTTTTAGTATCAATAGTTTTTTGCTTTGTTTTTGAGATTGTGTGTTTTCTTTTTGGTTTTTAGTTTTGGGGTTTTTTTTTATGAAACTTTCTTCCAAAAAACCACCACAACAACAAGCAAACAAAATTGTTGCATGAGAGCAGTAATGGGGGGCATTTTAGTTGTTGCTCATTGTGTCCAGTACATGGCTTGTCTTGGCTATATGCTCTCTGCTTCCAGAATTGATATGCACTCAGTTCTAGGGGGCTTTCTTCACAGCAATTATTGTGTTATTTTGATGCTTTGGTGGAGGCTCATCAAAAAAGAAAACACTGCACATTAATCAAATGAACATTGGATCTTCTACCATGTTCAGCCATGATTTCTTTGGTTTTTTGGGGTTATTTCAACTGGTTCCAACTGCAGGTGAAATGGGGGTGTATTTTAAATCTTGTATTTTATTGATATTACATCACTAATGGTTTTATTTCTTTGTTTGTTTGTATAATCCTTTGAAAAGATGCCACAATTTGCTGGTGTTTATTTATTTTATCTGACTCAATTTGTGGAACCATGCTGATCTTGGTTGATCTTGATTTGCTCCAGTTGCTGCCATATTTATTGATTCACCAGATGCAGCAAACAATCAATTTCTATTTGTTTAGTCATCATTGAATTTAGATAGGGAAGTTTCTTGTGGACTGATTAGGTGCAGCTTGTGTGACAATGCAGACCTTGGAAGGAACCAAATGATTCACTCCATCCACACCTGTATCACCAACACAAGCTGTGCTCAACTTGTTGTTGATATTCCAGTACGTTTATCAAAAGCTTGATAGTAGACTTTAAATTTGAGAATTGAGAGAGTTTTTTATTTGCTAAGATTCTACACAAAAAAAACAACATCCAGAGCCCTCTTTATAGGTTTTTTTGTACTTGAGATGCCTCTGAATTTGAAAAAGTATTTCAAATAATTTGAAAAAGTATTTCAAATACATCTATTTCAAATAATCAGTATAAAAGCACCTTTGAGTTTTTCTCTTCAATGAAAATATGTTTGAGAAAAATCAAATAAATATGGTTTTCTGTTATTTCTTATAATTCAATATGATTGATGTTATAGTGAATGGCAGTTGATTGCTTCACTTAGTTTTTGTTGACTTTAGACAAATCACTGTTCTGTTTAGTTATTAAATAGCTTAATATCTTTATTAATAAACTAAAGTTGACTGTGCCAACTGTGAATATATGGCCATCAGCATATTCAGATTTGTTGGTACAAGAGACTGTGGATGCCTCCATAGTATCTTGCAACTGTCTTTTGTCGTTTCTACATTTTCTAAATGCTTCTATTGATTTCTAATACAATTATTTATGATTTGCTTATGTTCAACACCTTTGTATGTTGCAGAGCATCTCTCGCTCTCTTCTCTAGTCTACTATGCAAGCCATGTTTTTGTGTAGGATGATCCAGGAGAGTGTGCGTTTCTAGGCATTTGAATATTATAGTAAGTGGAGTGGGTCTCTTACAATTAATTAGTGAACATACCAGATTCTTCTCAGTGGTTCTCACTTGATTCTGTTGGCCCCTCTGCATTAGAGTATCACAGTAAGAACAACGGATCAGTTGAAACAGCATCAGTTTAATCTTTTCATAAAGATTGTTTGCTGTTATCAACTGCCCATAAATAAAGTTATCTTTATATTTTAGCTTTATTGAAATAAACTAAGATAAGCATTTTATTTCTTTTATTTGAGAAGAAACAAATAAACCTTAAACTAATGAAGAAAGGTTTATAATTGTTTTGTAATACATATCTTTCACAGAGTTGCATATACTTCAACTGCAGCAACAACAACACCAACAGCAACTTGAATTAAGTGCCACCCTTTAAAACATTCAAGATGGTCAACATGTCTCTGCCACAACATTGGAAAATCCTTTGCCAATGGCACAAACAATGAATTCTGTTTCTCCTATAGCTGAAATAGTCCACTATAAAAGATGCTATTTTTTGCAAAGTCAAGGCATTATACTTCTCTCCAACTGTTTTTCACTATCCGAAAGAGCTTCCAGAGACTTTAATTTGGGTACACTTATTTTATTTTTTTGTTTAACTCATTTCTTTTATAGGATGATTTATGTCCAACTTTTTGAACAATTATGAACTCTTATTCCAACTCCCAGGCAGATGTGTACAAGCTAACACTCATTCATTACAACATTCATGATTCCTTTGTTCATACAGTGAGTGTTTTTTATTATTATAACAAAATTAATTTGCTCTTGTGAATTTTCTTTTTTAATAATTTTTTTGACTTCATTTTCAGGTCAAAGGCATGGGGTCAAGAAAAATAAAGTGCATGTTGCCGCAAAGCTGCATGAGTATGCACAAAATTTATTTGGTCCTTGAATACAAACCACATTGCGATCGAAGCAACTAGCACGCGCTCGGCGAAACAACAGCGAAGAGGAAAGAAACTCAAACAAAATTCTCTGCTGGATATTGCACACCGTGATTCACTACACCACAAATAGTTGCACCGACGATTTTCGGCCACTTGACGAAATTTTTCCGATTTCTGGTCAAAACACAGCTGATTAAACTGGACGATCAACCGTAAATCTGCACATCCCGCCGAAAAATTGGATGCACATCTGACGGTCTGAACGGTAAAATGGCAGGTAAAACAGCCAGCAAATGGGCAAGCTGGAATGGAGATATTTCAAAATAAATGAGTCATCAGAAGAATACTTCTTCGAAATTTTAAAAAGATGAATCAATTCAAAGTAGAAGATATTTATTTCAATTCAAAACAGAAGATATTTATTGAAGAAAGCAATGGAAGACATAACAAAGGAGAATAAAAAAAACGTAGAAATTCAAACACTATGACTATGCTGATCTCTTTCAGGTATGTCATCTGTGTACAGTGCTTCATCTTCCCGGCATATCACAGCAAGCTCACTTGCCCTCTCCTGCTCTGTTAATGAAACTAAATGCTCCATATCCTTGGCAAGATTGGGGATGATTTCAAAGTCTTTTGCCAACTTGGCACTGGAAATTAAATTTAAAATTTAGATTCAATTTGTCACAAACTTACCAAAAGAGCAGCTCTGTTCAATGCCTGTTTAGTTAGTTGGACTCATTTGTGAACTTATTCTGCCAAAAAAGAAAAAAAGTAGAAAGATAAATAATTACTTTTATTATCATGAAAGTTTGAGAATGTGTTTCTGTTTGAATCTATCAGAATCAATTCTAAGCGAGTAAGCTTACTCAACTGGCCAAGGAAAACATTCGATGCTATTTTCATGCTCGTGTACAATCAAATTTCCAATTTTGACCTTTAAAAGTTTATGCATATTTCGAATGTACGAAAGTCGGTATTCTTCAACCAATTGCTCAATTGTCTTCATTTGATAACAAACTTATTTGCAAAATAGAAACAGCAAGACTCACCTCAAACTCAATTGGTTTGTACATCAAGTCATTTCTTCTGGATAGACCCAATGCTCCAAATTTGTCCAGGTGCTTGACAACAAGAACAATATGTCTATATACTTTTTCGCAACATTCAGTTTTAAAACTTATAGCTATTGATTGTAGAATAATGTTAGCAAATGAGTTTGAAATAAAACTATTGCATTTTTCTACCATATCTGTCAAGTTCTAAAATATTGTTAGTCAAATATGTCGCCACAACTACCGCCTCAAGGCACTTTATCGGAAGCCCAAATATACAAATCTCTTGTGCAAGTTTCATCAGGTGTTTGCTGCTCGAGCCCTTTTTTATTAGAAAAATTGAACCCAAATGGTTATATGAAAGGGCCAATAAATAATTTTCTGAGAACGAGACAAATTCAGTATTTTCGATTTGAAGGAGAAAAATGCAAAAAATTAGGACTGACGAATTTCAAGTACTCGCTGTTCAACACCAATGTTATTGCTGTCAACTAAATCAGGTACTAATGGAACTTTTGGTATTGTCGTAAATTGCACTGGGATGTAATTGCTTCCTTGAATCGTGTTTGTCAGAAACTGAACCGACTTTGCAATTGCGGTTATTTGTTTGATTTCTTTATCTTTATGCAAATAAACTCCTGAATTGAGATCTACGATGTCTTCTTTAGCTCCAGAAGCTGCAACGGTTTTTTTTGGAGTGCCACTGTCCTCTTGTAGCCTCTTGTCTGCTTGTTCGGAGTCCTTCACGCAGCTGGTAAACATTTTTTCAGACAAATGGCTCCATGTTTCCTGGTAAAACGATTCAAAGTTTTCAGGAAAATGCTTTCTGTGCATGGCTTTTTTTTTTGATACATATAAATATATTTGCGTAAATCCGAAGATTTTCATTTCTGTGTGGCAGACAATATTTTGGCTACTTGGATTTTATTAATGTAACTCCTGGCTTGCGAGCAACATCACATTTTATTACTCAATGAAAAACCGTGTTGCAAAACCGATTTTATTTCTTCTCATATTTTTGACTTTGATGAATGCCGGAGAGAAATACCTGTAAGACACTGGTGGAGATACTGGAGGCAAAATCTCTTACATCTCGTATCATGGGAATCAAACAATATCTGGAATACCATTCTTTGGTGTATTGTTTGAGCCTGCATGAAGGGACAATACTCATGAACTGTGGCAAAGCGACTGTTTATCGATTGCTCTGATCACTTGAACATATAGTTCAACACTTGTGCTACTCGAATATTCATTCATTCATTCATTTATTGTGGTTCTATTATGAATAAAATGTTGTCATATTATATGCCTTTCAAAGTGTTGTTAACTCATTAGCAATCAACCAGCATCCACCAGTATCAGTATTTCTCTCCAGTATTCGTCAAAAAAAAATGCCATTTATTATTTTTTAGTTTTTTTTTTTTGTTTGCAAATCCATTATCGCAAAAGACAACATGCGTAATTATCCAGGAATTGACGATTACAGTGACCACGACAGTCTGGAGGCAGACGATGAAGACTTTTACGGGGACAATAATGACAATGATATCGACCTTGATGATCCCGCTCTGGAAGAAGACGAAGTAGAAGCGTAAGATCAACGCAGATTTTTGGAAGAACATATGATAATTATTCAACAATCGAACATTTTGCCAGTGATGATATGGACGACGAAATTCGCATGGGTCTCCGTCGCGTCGACGCAGTGGCTGGATTTTTTCAACACAACAAGGAACCAGTTTATACTCTCGCCATGCATCCAACAAAAACTCATCTTGTTTTGTCTGGCGGCGGTGATGACTCTGCATTCGTTTGGAATGCTGACACCGGTGAATCAATCAAAGAACTTTCCAGTTTAGTTAAAAAAAACTCTGCGTTGCTATGTATCTTGACCCTTAATTTTTTTTCTTCCAGAACACACAGACAGCGTGGTCGCCTCTGGATTCAGCCACGACGGTACATATCTCGCAACAGGAGGAATGGACGGCCGAATATTCGTGTATACAACATCCACAGGAGCGCAAATACTCGAACTTGACGGCCCTGCTGAAGTAACTTGGCTCACCTGGCACCCACGCGGAAATGCCTTACTTTGTGGATCCACCGATGGCACGCTCTGGATGTGGAATATTCCATCTGGCCAGTGCATGAACGTTTTCACTGGCCATTCTTCATCAGTCACATGCGGGATGTTTACACCGGACGGGAAATCTATAGTAAGCGGCGGTGAAGACGGGAACTTGTATTGCTGGGACCCGAAAACCGCGGCCCCGAAAACTGTGTTTCGGAGCGATGATGTGCGGTTTTTGAACGGCGCGAGTATCACTAGTATTTCTGTGCATCATGAGTCTGGGGCTGTTCTTGCTGGTGGGCAAGATGGGAACAGTTGTTTAGTTACACTTGGTGGAAATGGCCGGATTTTGGGAAGTGTCAGTAAATGTGAGGATAGCATTGAAAGTGTTGGATTTTCACCGCAGTTAAGTTTTCTCAAAACGAAAGTGATTAAAAATATTATATTAAATATGCTCGTATGCAGTTTACAGGTTGGCGCAGTTTCATCTATTGACGGATCAATAGCAATCTGGGACTTGGATCTCATGCGACTACGTCAAACGCTTCGCCATAACAAAGGGGTAACAAAAGTGCTGTTTTTAAAATCTAGCCCACTGCTACTTTCTTGTTCACTTGATAAGACTGTACGATTGTGGGATTTGCGGACGGGCCGATTTGAGCGGGCATTTTATGGACATAGTGGGCCAATTTTAGACATGGTTGCAAGTCAAGATGGAGAACGGATTGTGAGTTGTGGAGAAGATGGAAGTGCACAGGTTTTTACGATTTTGTGAGATCAATAAAATTATATATTATTTTATGTAGATTCGAATTGAAGAAAAAAATTTCTTTTTAATTATCCGGAATTTTATTGTATTCAGTTTTAGAGGTGCATTGTTGCAATCTCCATCTGAGATGAGAGGTGGAGAACCCATTGTTTCAACAAAATTACTTGAAAAACAAAAACAAAATTACTTGACAAACAAAAAAAGACAAAAATCACGTTTCTAGATATTTCCCACATCCTAAATGCAACAAGCAGTAGACTTGAACACTGGCTTGAAAAGCATTTCAGCCCCACCATGAAAAGATTGACAAGCTTTCTCAAAATTTGCAAAAGTGTCGATTCAGACTGCCAAAAGTTTTGTTGATAGTTGGAACAAAAGTATTGCGTTTTATAAAGATGGAAGATTTTTACCACTTGATAATTTACTTGATCCAAGCCATTATGATCATTCTTGAGATACTTAAGCAATTTCTTTTGAATGGATTTGGTTCATGCCAAATGAGATCTTCAGACTCTCGATACTCTTCTTAGAATTGACACCATCTCTTTTTTTGGAATATAAAACCATTTCATCAAATAATGTTTGATTGACTGGATCTTTCTTGTTTACTTGAATATTAATCTCATTTGTAGCATCACTCTTTGATTGTAACTCTTCGATGGCTTTTTCCAATTCAACTATTCTTTTCTTCATATTTTGATTAATATTGGTTCTCTATCTTCAATAAATGATCAAGTACTTCAATAACAACTTGCCAATTTGTGTTGAATTCAAGCTGTATGGAAGAGGATGAATTTTTCTACCAAAAATACATTCAAAATCTAAATCACTAATCTTTTTTGTCATTAAGCGGAAGTTATGTGTACATATAAACTGGAAGACTTTATGTGTTAAGGAAAAGGGAAAAAGAGTTGATTGTTTCTTTTTAGTGATTGGTGGGTTTTGGGTGATGAAAATCAATAAAGAAGAGGGTTTAGGAGAGGAACGAGCCGCGATGGAGGATGTCTTTGTTCTTTTTTTTTT
>JADGJH010000055.1:0-18758 GCA_027596945.1 Physocladia obscura
GTAGTATGCCGTCTTTTACCAAGAAAATTTTTGCTTGGGTGGTGGAGAAATAGAAACTTGTTTAAACTAGAATAATAAAGTGAGAGGCAGATTGTTGGAATTTTTTTTTTTTAAGATGATTGTTCCGTTTTTATTCTTTAACTGAGCCTCAAAATCTTATTCAATTCAATCACTCACAAAAACCCCACAACCACCCCCCCGCCTATTCATACACCCACACACACTTTTCTGTGGAGCTTCTCTAATAAAATTTTCAATTGACTGAGATTGTAGCAAGTGACAAATCAACTCAACTTTGAATACAGTGTTTTATTCTCACTGAGAGTTAGTGAACAATAATGTGAAAGATTTTAGTTGGAATAGTCGCTGAAAATGTGGTTTGTTTAATGAGAGTATTGTGTGGTCAATCTGTCATTCAAATCTAGCTTGAAGCCTTGTTTTTCTGAATCCCATCCATGCAATTCTATCTGTGACATGTTTCTTTGGATAATTTGAGTCTTGCATCTTGTTTCAAAGTGACTCTGCATGGTCTTTCTTGAAATCACCTTTTGTTGACACATGAAGCACTTGTGTTTCCTGTCGTTGCAGTCTTGAACGTGTTCATCAAGATTCCATTTCAATATTCTGAACTTGCAGTTTTCATTTGCACATGATTCCAAAAGGGCGTCAGTGTAAACTGCAGCTGTTTATTATGAAACAAAAACTCAGTCTTACACTGAGTGCACTTCTGACCCTATCAATGGCGGCATTTGATATAAATAAAGTGTGGATTCAACCTGTTTGCACATTGAATAATTGGGAAATTGATGTTTTCAAGGCAAACACAGCATATTAAATCTGATTGCATTAAATTCACAGTGTAGTTTACTGTTGGTTCCATCATTTTATAATATAAACAAAAGATTTTAAGTTTAGAGAAATTCCACAAAAATAGAATTGCAATTTTTGACCCAACTCGTTGTTTTCTTTTCTCGAAATCAGTCGCAGGTTCCAATAGGCATTAATGTTCATGAAGTCAACATCTGTGGTATGTTGGCATCTTGGTTTGATGTGGTCTATCTCATATCCTCTTGGTACCACCTCATCAGAAATACCAAGATACTCCAACAGCTCTTGTCTTGTTACAAAAGTATGCTTCAAACTAAAGTCATCAGAACAGCCCTTTCAAATAATGTAGTTGATTACTCGAACAGCCTTGATTCTCTTTTGTTTGAGTTCATCTTTCAAGTCTTGCTCTTGCGTCTTTCTTTGCTTTATTCTGTCAAAATCAGTCTCCTTTGTGACTTTATGGTTTATTCCATTGTCAATTACATTAATGTATTCTTTTTGTACACTAGATTTACTCGAGGATACAAGTGCTTATTGTCAAAGTCACTTGGATTCAATGTGTGCAATGTCAAATAGCACTGTCACTGAGTTGTCTGAATGATGATTAATCAAGAGTTCAGTTATACTGTAATCAACCAGTTCCTTTAATGCTAGGGTCCTTCTAATAAGAATTTTAACAAAAAAATTTATTTTCAGATTTGAAGTTTAAAAAAATATATTTAGCTCCCTATTAAGATTGAGAATACAGCAAATAGATTCTAATTATTTCCAAATATTAATGAAAAACATCATAAACTTAAAGATGATGAAGATCAACCTCATAGAGATGAAAACAAATGTGAGTGGGTGAATTTGAATGAAAGACAAGGTATTTTAAATTGCTGATAATTTTAAATAAATGAAGATTAAGATACCATTGCTCAAATAAATCTCATATCCCTCAAACTGATTTGTAAGATGTTGTTAGATTGAAAAATCTTGTGTATTCATAACCACACTTATTACTGTCCCCTGATTCTCAGGGTAAATTCAGCAAAGTTGCATTTTCATCATTCCAAATAGATAGGGTTTCAATTGGATGAAAAAAAGGGGATAAGGTTGGAAAAAACAATTGAATAATTCCAAGTGAGCATAAATGCATTATAAATTCGGGTGAGTAATGTATTCCTTCAAGAATCCAAACCAAACATAGGGCAAATTCACAGCAGTAGTTCATGAATGTAATCCAAACAAATATTTTTGGAGTTGAAAACAACTTGAGAATTCTGTTACAACTGATAAATACTTAGAAATCTTTGGTATTCACCTTGTCTAGGATTTTTTTTGCCTTTCATGTTGCCAACACAGCATCCTGCAATTATTAAAATAAAGTAGAAGTAGAAGATGGGAAACAAGCATAAGGTTCTGGTAAGTTGTAGAAGAGTACATGTAGAGTTGCTCGGTGCTGAATTTACTTCAGTCAACTAATTCAATAATTTGTATCTCAGAACTGGATGATAAGAGTCTGAGATTTTTGTATAAATTGGAGTTGAAATTAGGTTAAAATGCTTAATAAAGATTTTTTATATTTAAAAATAACCAATTATAAAATAAAGAAAATTTTTTGGGTGTAAGAAGTCTTTGAAATAGAACGACAAAGAATTAAAGACAGTTGAAAAGAAAAATAGTAGAAAAGCAGTCATAAATTGCTTCAATAATTTGACGCGTTGAAAATTGTTGAAGGCTTGAGATTGTTTTGGAAAATTTAAGTAGAAAACTAGATTACAAATCTAATTGAAGAATTTGCTGCTAAGAGCCATGGTGATACAATTATCTACTGCCAAATGGGTTTTGGGCAAAAAAAAGTTATTGCTCAGCAGAAACAAATAGCAGAATCTCGCTTGTTAGTCTGGAAACTGATCATTCTTGCACACAGTACTAAAATAATAGAGTATTGTAACCAGCCATAGCAATTATGCAGATATACTGGTGTGAGTCAGTTGTTTGCTTCTGTTTTTTTTGCAAAAAGCTGTCAATGCGATTTGCAGTGAGATAGCGAGATGGGATGGCAGTGAGACAGTGAGACAGTGAGACATTGAGACGGTGAGCTGTTGTGTGATTGGTGGTAAGATAGAAACGGGTTTCGCCACACCAGAGAAGGCAAACCAAGCCGGATATGTGATATTATTAACAGTCTAATGTAACAGCAAAAAACAATTTGGAACCGAAACACCCTAAAATGGAGATTCGTGGAACGACAAATCCGAAAAATGGATTACTCAATGTGGCGTTTGGGAAAAAGGTTTCCAGAATGCCAAACTTCAAGAAGACAACGACACAGACAACTGCTACAACTATCACTGATGCCGGCGTCAAGAAAACGACAACCCACGTTAAAACAGTCTACAGTTTAATTGCTGATCTTGCGGCTGCCGCGATCGCCCAGTCCGAAACCTCCGAAACAACCTCTGGTTCTACAAAGCCAAGGGCGCAGGACGACTTATACTTGCATGCTAACCATGAGTGGTTGAATGATCCCAAGAATGTCATTCCGCCTGAGGTATTTAAAAGCGTACCTTTTTAATTCTTGATTATTAATCCTTTTCTTTTTTTCTTGTAACCAGTATCCATGTAAAATAATTTATTTTTCTAACACAGCATAAATTTAAACTTTTGTTTCAGCTTGGGGTGCTTTCATGGCTTTACGCGACGACAGTCTCAAGAACCAATTGGGTTTATTAAAAGAACTTGCAGCCCAAGGGACACTCACCGTCGACGAAGCAAAACTTGTTGCCGTATGGAAAGCGTCTCTCGAAAGATTCCGAGATTGGGGAGCCGGTGTGAAATCAAACACGCCGATCGATGAAAGGCTCGGTGCAATTGACGAATCCCGACTTTTCTCACATGAAACAACCGACATTGAGAATGACGTAGCTTTAGCCACATACCTTGCAACAGTTTTTGAACAAGGAATCAGCGGGCCTTTGTTATTGGACCAAGGGCCAAACTTTGAAGATTCCAAGAACGCTGTTCTTTTTTTATCAGGAGGCGGTCTTTCGCTCCCATCCCGTGATTTCTACTTTGAAGAGAATTACAAGGAAAAGAAGGAGAAGTTTATTGTACATTTGAATAATGTTACTAGACTTGTTGGTGAAAATCGACTTGGTTCGGGTTTCGCTGACGCTGTATTGCGATTTGAAACTAAGCTGGCTGAAATCACACTGAAACCAACTCAACAACGTGATTTCACAAAATATTACACGATCACGACGTTGGATGGATTCACATCTGGCATCAACGATTTGAAATCCCTTGCAGAAAAGCAAAATAATTACGGTGCAGATAGTGTTCCTGTTGTTGTCACAGCCAAAGAGCAGACTCGAATTGCTGCATTTGTTGAAGTCATTTTTTCCAAGATAAACCTGCGTGAAAAATTGAGGAAAAATTTTACCAAAAATTATCCTGAACAAGATAATGCACTTGCTGAACGTGTTCTTGTTTTTGATGGAGACTATTTTCGCCGTGTTTTTGTGCTTTTACTTGACAAAGAAAATAGGGCTGATTTGAAAGCATATCTTCAGTATCAGGCCATTAAATCTGTGTCTGCATACTGCAGTAAGGATCTTGACAATGAATTCTTTGACATGTATTTACGCACTTTGAGGGGTCAAAAGGAGCAAAAAAGCGATGAAAAACGCACGGCAGACTTGATCAACGAATGGATTGGCTTTTTGCTCGGAAAAGTTTACGTCTCGCGGTACTTCGCTGAATCAGATAAAAAAAGCGTTTCTGATATGATCGCAGAAGTTGTTGCTGTTATGAGAACTTCAATTGACAATAATGACTGGTTGACTGGCGTGACAAAAGCTGCTGCCAAAGAGAAGCTTGACAGTTTCAAGACAAAAATTGGGTTTCCAGATGTTTGGCGGACATATGATAATCTTGTGTTTGGCGAGGATAATCAAGAGTCTTTGTGGTCAATGAAGAAAAAAGTTTCTGCATTTATTCTCCAAAAAGACTTTTGGGAACACGTTAACACACCAGTTGACAAAACTGAATGGGGAATGACACCACAGACAGTAAACGCGTACTACAATCCATTGGACAATGAAATCTGTTTCCCAGCCGCTATTATTCAACCTCCATTCTACGCAAAAAACTACGACGCAATCACGTTTGACGTTGACCCTGCAGACCGTGCAGTTATTGCTGACGACGAAATCATTCTGGCAGCAACAAACTTTGGTGGAATTGCATCTGTAATCGCACACGAAATTACCCACGGTTTTGACGACCAAGGCCGCCAATTTGACA
Source organism: Physocladia obscura (assembly GCA_027596945.1). Lineage (NCBI taxonomy): Eukaryota > Fungi > Chytridiomycota > Chytridiomycetes > Chytridiales > Chytriomycetaceae > Physocladia > Physocladia obscura. The sequence continues at coordinate 5,122 of JADGJH010000055.1, forward strand.
GCAAAGGAAACGTGCGGGATTGGTGGACAGAAGAAGACGCTGTTCTCTTCACAGCGAAATGCAACCTCATGGAAAAACAAAAATGGTCCTTTTTTGAAGCCGCGACAGGTAAAACGCACTGGACGCAGCCCAAACTGACAATGGGTGAGAATCTGGCAGATCTTGGAGGTATTAGTTTGGGAATTCAGGTGTTGCTGAAACGTGTCGAAGAAAGGCAGTTCAGCGAGGAGGCGAAAAAGGCAGCAATGCGAGTCTTTTTCTTGTCATATGCTAATCTGTGGAAAAAGAAGGCAAAAGACGCTTTCATGGTGAACCAGCTTGCTACAGACCCGCATTCTCCGGGAGAAGTGCGAGCAAACTTGGTGAAAAATATTGACCAGTTTTATGAGGCATTTGGAGTGAAAGAAGGTGACGGGATGTACTTGGCACCAGCAGAACGAGTGGTTATGTGGTAACTGTGAATAAAATAACTTTGATCGAATATTATAAATGTGGTAATCAAACAAAAAATGATGGACGTGTTGTAATTCAATAAAACTCTAAACTTAAAACAATAATAAAATGTAAAAGTAGTTGAAGTATTGTATTTGTGAACGAAAAATTTTTGTTGAGAAAAGTTATGTCTGCATTTCAACATCATTGTCAAAAGCATTTTCGCCACTTTCTTGATCGTTCCCAGAAACCGAAGTTGTAGCAGCAGAATTCACATTTCCATCGGCAGCCATATTCTTATCAACAATAACCCATTCAGCTTCATCTTTCTTAATTCCTTCAACTCTCGTGTCAAACCAATTTCTGAATCGAATAAGTCGCTTTTCATTTGCCTTGATGCGTTCTGCCGGATCCCACCCATTTCTTCTTTTCCGCAACTGTTCGCCGCCGGCACCAGAAATAGCTACCCGACCGAGCCGTCTTCTACGTGCAAAATAATCCTCTGTGTCCTCAACAAAAAACATTTTGTATGTGTTGAGGCAAATCTTGAGTTCAAGACCAGATCGCATTTCAACCGTATCATTCGATACGCTAGTGTTGTTTCCACCATTTCCGCCGTTCATGACAACAATATTGCCAGACTCATTTAATTGTGACACGTTTCGACGCAAAAATGGTTCACCGCTGCCAAACATATTTTCGATGTTTTCTTCTCTATCCTGCTGCTGACTTCTACGTATAAGCACGCCGCGTGGTGGGAGCTCGATTCCAGTTTGTTCTGATGACGACGACAATTGAATAAACTGATCAACGTAAATCGACCAGCGTTCTTCAACTGAAGTGCCATCAAGAATCACAGGATCTTCTTTGGTGAGGAGTTGAAATGTCAATACACGAGGTGCAATATGCTGGATTAAAAAGAATAAATTAAAATTCTTGGTTAGATAAAAGGTAACAGGTCAAAAAACCAAACTTACATATTCTAAGCGATACATGTTGTCATCTTCGCAAAGTCGTTCAGCATTCAATCTGTACACACTCTCCTGCCTGGCACTTGAAACAGGCTTATCACGGTCTCTAAAATAGAGTTCAACTAAATCCATGCTAACGGGATCTTGGACAATAGTTTGGATTTGCTTGACAATCTGTTGAACCAGCTTATCAATCGTATACGACGAAAAAGCTGCAGCTCCAAACAGTCCGCGAACTCGGTCTTCAAACTCCACAGATTCAATTTTGGAAGCAAATAAATCGTGCACGGCGCGGATAAACTCGGTATAGCGATCTTTCGAGATTGGCTGCACTGAATCCGGATTTTGGAGTCCAAGACCCACAGCAACTGGATTCAAAAGGCTCAAATGATGTGGTGGAGATCTCTGGAACTCGTCTGACAATTGTTTCATCCGAAGGAGACGCGAGCACAAAATCTAGGAAATGAAAAATAATAATGCTTGTAAAATCATGGTTAGAAACAAATAAGCACACATGCAAACCTCGTAAAGCCTGAAAAACACAAAAAATGATGTGTTTGCAAAAAAAGAATAATAAGCTCGTTTCTGCACCGGCCTAATATGAGTACTGGTAATTTTCCCACTGGCACTTTCAGTATCGGACATTGCATCAACATCTATTCCCGTACCACCAACATCTTTATCAGCATTGAGGAGCACAGGAGAAGACGACGATGAAACTGCAGCTGCAGCCTGTCTCATTAAAACTTCTCTTCTTAAAGTTTGCGACGGCTTCGTATTCAAGTTACTTCCGGTTCCGGTAGTCGACCCTTCATCTCCCTCACCCCCAACACTACTATTGCTCATTTCTTCATCTTCGTCACCTTCATCATCTGCAGATACTGGAACAAAGGCAGCGGTCTGTTCAACCCCAGAAATCGTGTTCGATTCTTCAGAAGCAAAGAATTTCTTCGAGAAGTTTCTCAGAAATTCCTCAATTCTATCCTCATCGCTTTGAGATATGCCACCTGTTGTGCCTACTTGCATCATGATAAGTCTTCGAGCATCGCTAAATATCCGAGGTTCCGGAAATGTAAAGTCCATTTGCTGTCGAGTGAATGGAGTCGCAGTCAATGGACCACCTGGATTCGTCGATTGAAATCCGTACTGATGCTGGCCAGACAAACTCATTGACAGACGTTTACGCTCACGTTGTTCTCGGTATAGATTTTCAATTTCGGTGATAAGAGTTTTCGGTGTGAGTGCTTTGCGGTCTGTTGTCTTGAAATTGATCCCTTGGTGATCAAGAGCTTTGTGATAGTTTTTGAGATCGACTTCACGCCAAACTTTGTTCCAATCACGCTGTTCAACACATGTTAAATGGAAAAATAACACGTGTAATAAATAATAAAAACCTGGCATCTTTTCCATTCTTCGTCTTTTTGCTTTAATCTTTTCAAAACTACAGGAACCGCAACGGATGGGTTGTTATGCAAAGCGTCAATAACATCCAGTCCTTTTTCGTTTCCATAGATTTTCCGGACAACCATTCGATAGAGTGTCTTCGAAGTTCCTTGAAAAAGAAAAATATAGATTTTTAGATGAGTTTCAAACCAATTCAAGAACTAACCTCCCAATCCAACTGGAAGTTTAAATTTTGATCTTTCATCTGGAGACATTGCCTGAATTCTTCGGTAAATAGGTTCAAGCAACGCAATTGTGTGTAAGTTTGCTTCAATATTAATATCAAATTCATATCGCTCTTCTTCGCACTTGTGCAATGCCTCTTCGTAGATATTTTTACGGTGCGATGTGAACCCAGTCTCTGAAAGATATTCGGGTTGGGATATCCAGTCGTCATTGAGAATTTCTCGACATAAATCATCGCGGCCTGAACAAACTGAACGAGGAAACTACAAGAAAATAAGTTATAACTCGTTTGGTATTTTGGGTTTTTCTAAAACTTAGAAAATTCTAACATTATCTGGAAGTAATCTGTAACTACGACCGCTTTTTCGGCAAGTTTTGAAATCAACGTCAGGTCTTGCTGCAGGGAAATTGTCTATATGTAGTGGATCAGATTCGAAATAAACTGTAATAAAGTTACTTACAAACAACTTGCTCCTCTTCATACTTAACAAATTTCTTAAACCACGTAAACAACTCTGGGCTCTTCGCCAAAAAAGGTTCGACTCTTTCAACAAGTGTCTTGGCATCGATAATCTCGTTACTGAACAGATTGAGAACTTTCAAAAACTCATTGTAAGTCGTCCTGTTTCCGATAGACCGCTTGCATTTATCAATCCATTCCAACTCTTCAATATTTCCAGAAGGTGCTGAAGAACTTCCTCCTTGTGTATTAGCATCACCGGGAAATTGCGTCACGCTGCCTCCAGGACCAGACGCAACCGGTCCTCCAGGAATATAACCTCCCGGCATAATACCAGCACCTTTATTCAGCTTCTGTTTCTTTGGCGGCAATTGCTGTTGGGCTGTCTGCTGTTGAACCGGCGCAAGCGATAATGAGGCACTACCTTGGATAGAAGGTAGCTGTTGCTGAGGCTGCTGTTGCGAGGGAAAGCTAGCCGGAGATCCAGTTACAACAGGAGCACTTTGAAACACACCGGTCCGCTTTGCAGCCTTTTTAACAGGGAGTTGGTGTAAGCTTGGAGGCTGTATATTGCTGGTAGATGGTCGGCGATTATCTGACCATGTGGCCATTTGTGGCATTACAGTGGATGTGCGTGCTGCGTATACAATTTAAGATTGATATAATTATGAAGCAAAACACACCTCCAGAAGAACTTCCGCTCTTATTAACAACTGAGCCGACTTCAGGCAAGAAGTGCTTAAATTCATCCAACAAGTCAGGTGCGCCTTTGAAGAGAACCTGGACTTGAGCATAAACTTCCTGGATTGGTTTACTTTCCTTCTGATAAGTTTGTAAAATTTCCAGAAAGTGCTTGTAAGTGTCTGGTTCATTTGAAAATCGATTCTGCTCATCATTTTTGTTTAATACCAGTATTACATTTGTTTAAAAAGAATATATTTTGTTAAACCAACCTTGATTTTATTCACATAGCTAATCGCATGACCAAATTCAACAGGTGTCTTCTTTTGTGCCACTTCAAGATGAGGTGGCATAGGAGGTATCTGTTGCGTGAGAGGAACTTGATGTAAAATAGGAGGCTGTTGGGCTGCCTGAATGGGCTGCGGCAACTGTTGTGGGACAGGTTGAGTATGAAGGCCATGGCTTGGAGCCATAAGACTATATGGAGGCGGGTTTTGTTGTTGTGACTGTTGGTGCTGCTGAGATGGAATATGATATCCAGAACCGGATTGTGGCGGAGGTCCGGAAATATGGGATTGCTGCTGTGGGAGTGGTAGATTTTGCGGCTGATGCTGCGGGTGGGAATAATACGACTGAGGAGGCTGTTGATTAATGTAATGTTGCGGTTGTTGTTGAATTGCGGCAGGCGCTGGTACTGAAGGAGATTGTTGACGAATACTTGAAGTTTGGAGACCAGTTGGGGTGTATACTCTGATAGGATCAAGAGGATTCATAGTAGCCTAAGTAAAAATCATTATTAGCGGAGGTTTATTCAAATTGCTGATGCTGCTGCAACTGGAGCGGGAGAGGGAGCATGAACCTCAATACGATAACCCGGTGGCAAAAATGTATTGAAACCAGTGACGAGTGTCGGATGTCCTCGAAACAAAGTTGAAACACGTTCAATGACGCCTGGTGTATCGATGCTGCGGATCAAATACCGTGTCAGTGAATGTGGGAAATATATTGAAGAACGCGTAGCAAAATGAAATTCACCTTTGCGACTTGAATTCTTTCATAATATCCAAAAATCTGTTGTAAACATCGGGTTGGTGCTGAAATTGAAGCTTCACTTGATCCAAATACGACAGGGCATCTTTAACGTTAAGGGAACGAGGCTGATACGGATTGTGATTTTGATTTTGATTTTGATTTTGATTTTGCGGAATCAGATTTTGTTGAATCGGATTTTGTTGATGTGGCTGCGGTTGTGGTTGCACAAGAGCCGCAGATGATTGGGTTGCAGGATAACCGGTATGCAGGGGTTGTTGCTGTTGCGGTTGTTGTGGGGGCTGTTGTTGTGGATGTTGCTGGGGCGCCTGTGATAGCGCTTGAACCAGTGGCTGAGTCTGAGTTTGTGGCTGTGGCTGCAACTGTGCAGTTTCGCCCGTTGTGTTGTTCAGTGTTGGTTGATTTCTGTTGAAAGAAATGGGAGTGAGTCCAAATTCGAAAAGGAACATAATGGATTAATGGTTCGGCAGTTTCACGGATAAACCAGCCGAAATTCTGAACCATTAGTTATGTGATAATTACCCGGTGAGGGCGCTCGACCCGTTGGCTGAATTGGCGTTGCCGTCAGTGCTTTGAGCTGGCGGCACTTCAGACATTCAATTTTTGACAAATAAAAATTTGATTGGACAAAGGGCCAAATGGAGGTCTCAGCAAAGTCTCATGTTTGACTTCTTTGCAATACAGAAATTAAATCAGTGCCCAAATTTGGCTTTCATAACTAAAAATCAGATTAATTTAGATTCAACGGTTCTTAAATTGAAAAAGAAAGAAACCTAGACCAAAAATCAAAAATAAGAATATATTCACTGCTCCTTAAATTCATCATCCTCACACTAAATAAAAACGATAAGATTAAATAAAAAACGCTTTATCTTGGTACAATCCTCTTGGCTTCTCGTATCGGAAAATCATTGTCAATTTCAACTTCCCAATTCTTCTTTTTTGCCCGCAGAGCATGATATTTTGACACTAGGTACACCAAATACATGACCAATGCAATAAAAAACACAGATCCGACAACGTACTCCCATGGTAGCACCATTGATTGGTTCAAAACAGTTATCAACCCATCAGCAACAATATTCCGGACAGACAATGCTACGCCGAAAAGAAGCATTAAGTTCCAAACTGCAAGTAGCAGGCGGTTCATCCAATCAACTCCCATTCCACGTGTTCCCCACGACATGTCCCACAGCGTTACAAGCGCCAAAAGTTTTGCTGGGAACAAGACTGTGATGAAGAAAAGAAAGTGGAATGGATAGTAAAAAAGCTTAGGATTCTTGCATCCACCAATGACATATGCGGCTGTTGCTTTCAGCATAGCAAATGCGACAATAATTGTGACAGTTAAAAGTTGATCGACGTAAGTTCCTGTGAACAAGATAATGAGTTGCCAGTACAAGAGCAGGAACGGGTAGATCAATTGGAATGTCATTTCGTAACCGAACCACAGAGACTGCTTGTGAAACGAAGGCATAGACCAAGCGAATTCACGATAGAAAGATTTACACCATCGCGTTTGTTGCTTAAAAAACGCAAGGATCGTTGAAGGAGATTCAGTGTAGCAAAACGCATCAGGAGTGTACACGATCTTCCAGCCTTCGTTGAGAAACAGGTTCGTCAAATGTCTGTCATCGCCGTATGTGCATTTTGTCTTCATAAAACGTTGATTTACCCACTTGTCCATAATCTTTTCCAACCCTTGCGTTCGATACATGCCAATGGGTCCACTTACACAAACAACGGCATAATGCAAACTCTGGCAAGCACGCTCAATATTAAAGGCAAAGTTATATCGAACATCAGAAACATACGAAACGAAAGAATCCCAACGATTAATAATTCGACATTCGCCGGCAACGGCGCCAACAAGTGGATTTCGGAGCTCATAAGAAAGTGCATTCAATGCGTTCCGATCGAAAACGGTATCAGAGTCGGTGGTGAGCATTGCCTTCACGTCAGGGTCGTTAATAACAAGTGCCATCGCCGTATACATTGCTTCTCGTTTCCCTCCCCATGGTTGTGTAACAAAAATTGCCGAATACGGCTTTCCAAAATTATTCAATGGAATTCGTAAAGCACGACGGTTTTCGAGTGAATCAAGCCGCATGATTATTGAGTTCTCAGGAAAGACGTTCAAAAATATATCCAAAAGATATTCCTCTTCAGGTCTCTGTCCGTCAGCGACAACTATAATATACTTGTTATTTTGGCGTTTCATATCCCGAATGGAGCGCATGCATTGTTCGAAAAGTGCTGGATCTTCGCGATATACGGCATTTGAAATTGCAGTCACTGGCGGTGTGACATCTGGGTTACGGGCCTTAATTTTAGCCGCTTTCGACAAACGAATTTTGTGTAAAATTACGCAAAAGATTTGAACTGAGTAGTGGACCATTGTGAAGATTCCGTATGTTCTGTTTATTGAAAAGTAAGGGCCAAATAATTTAGTTTGCGTAAGTCAAGCATTGCTACACCACTTTTTTTTTATCACTTCACCAACTTAAAATAATTAAAAAATTACTCACCCCAAAGCATAAACGCCTTTCGCAAAAACCTCCCAATGCAAAAAGTAACCCACAATAGCTGGAGATAAAATGGCAAGAATAATAATGGCCGTCCAAAAAGCCCGCAACGCATTGATAATTGAGAGTTTTGAGCACTTGCCGAATCCAATTAAAACCAAAATAATTAAAAAGACGCCTATTGCGACCGCGACGGGAATTTCTTCTGTTTGCCGGAGAATTTGCGATGGTGCTACAGGAATATGGGTGCATGCATATGAAATGCAGCGTGATGTGTAGATTGTATCGGATGAGTTTGGGCCCTGTTTTCATATTTCAGAAGGGTCAAAAAAAAAAATTTGAAATACCTGGAAGATTTTGATTGATCGAACACTAAGAGGAGACCAGTTGGGCTCATCCGCAGCAAGTTCGCTGTAGTTTGGAGGAATTCCGTCGCGAGCGGTACCTTCAAGAGCGAGGTTGATATTAAGAGTCGCACATCCTTCGTCAAGATGGGATGCTTCGTGAATGGCTGAGTAATTAAACTGGCCAATTTCACTTCCGTCAAAAAAGAATCCAATAAAGCCATTTACCCAAACGACAGTATAATTGTGAAACTGATTGATAAGGTCATGTGTTTCAGAGATATAGTTTTGAGAGTGGTCACCAGTCGTGTTTTTGTTGTAGAATGCAGACATTTCGCCGCTGTAACCGAGCCGCGGACCGTAGGTTTCGATAATATCGATTTCAAAATAGGTAGCATCGGTGCAATTGTAGCATTCGAGCCAGATAGCGGGCCAGATGTAAGTTCCATTAGGCATTTTGGCGATAACTTCGAAAATTCCGTGAGAGTAGCATTCGGAGGAGAAAAAACGCGAACTGGTGTAATTCTTGGCGATATTGGCGAGTGAATAGTCTTGTTCACAATTATCGAGCGAAACAGGCGTGTCGAGAACAGACAACATGACTCCTTCAGCGGAAAACGAAAGTGGCGCAGAGTTGTTCGCGTACAGCTGACCCATTGTGCGTAAAGTATTTTTACATGTGGAGCCAGCAATTGTCCACCTGGTTGTGTTGAGCGCAGAGCCTGTGAAAGTTTCGGCAAACACGGAGGTAACAAAGCCTTCAGTATCATCGAAAGGAAGTGTAGCAAAAGTTGTTGTTGTTGCTGTTGTTACTTCGCCGGCACTAGTACCGTTGTTTCCCGTATTTCCCGCATCAGTTGGGGTTGTATTAACTACTGTTGTTGTATTATCATTTATTTGTACTGCTACTGAATCCGTTGGTGAGGTTACTGCTGCGATCGTAGTTGTGTTTGTTGAAGTCAGATTATCATTCACTGCGGAATTTGTTGTTGTTGTTCCCGGCGCATTCATCTTACGTTTTCTTTCTTCTATTACGAGGGTGTCACGATTGAGCTGTTTTTGACAGTTCACAAATCAAAACAAGTGTTTGAAAATTTTTTGCTAAAAATTTTGCTGTTTTTCTTGGCTTTGGAAGGGATTGCCACTGATGACCTCATTTCAGTTTGTAATTAGAATCAGTTATTCTATAGCATGCCATCGTCCTTCTTCTAGCTCTTTAATATTTTTGTTTTTGATATATTTGGCAGCACAGGGACAAAAAGTTATTGATCGATCCACCAAAATCAGAAGTCTTGGCAACAATTTGTACAAAAGCCTAAAAAATACCCTATTCACGAATCAACGACTTTTAAGCTCACAAAAATGTTAAGATTTATGATTCCTTGTTTTGAATGGATTGTCGCCACCACACAATGCACTTGTTCCGAAGCGAAGCCTTTTCTTGGTTTGAATATTCTGGATTTGAATTTTTTTTCATCCAGTCAGCGTATTATTTGTATTTACTTTTGTTACAAAGTTATTTTCTGTTACTGCTTATCATATATTTTTACTTTGTTGCTCTTTTAAATTTTGTATTCATCCGGGTGATAGTGCCGTTGCGGAGCGTGGCGGAGACTCTCGGTGTTAATCAAACTGGTTAATCAAGGCTATAAACCGGCGGCGTTTAGATTTCCGCTAATAATTTTTTGATTTTTAAAATTTAAGGTCAACATAATACTATCTTTCACTCCACTTGAAGGTTCCATAATTTAGGTGATAAAAGATACAAGAGCTCTAATTTGAGTTTTAAAAACCACCTCACAATTTATGAGCAATCTTTTATTAGAAGTTCACTAAGACGAAAGGCGGAACTAAACAAAAAAAAAAAATTCTAAAAATCATAGATTAAAAAGACGTCATTTTCACTTGTTGTTTTAGTCATTGTCGTTTTCGTAACACTAGAAGTTGTAAGACTCAGCAAAGCAAACACGCTCATTCTTGAAAATATTTTCAATTCAAGCGATACCCTTCCTCCAACACATATACACCAAACCTGCTTCCATTACTGCCACAAACACTTTCATCAATCTTAACCCCAGCAATAATTCCTTTTTCAACTGACTCTCGGAGTAACTGATCAGACAGATATACTGCGATTTGCGACAGTGAGATGTTAAGAAGACAGTGGCTGTGATGTGTGATTGAAATGGAATGAGTGAATGCACAATTTCAAAAAGCATGCATAAAACAATCAAAGAAAAAAAAGCTGCGGACTTTGATGAATATGAAAGGAAATATATTCGTGATTGGCGCAGGACCTCAGACAAGATGTTTAGCTGAAGCAATTCAAGTCTCGCAAGGGCCAGAACTGCTTTCGACTGTGACTGTTTGCTCAACAAATCAGAATGCATTGGATATCCTCAAGTCCGATCATCCATCGATCAACTTGACCACATCTTTTGAATCGTCGAAGACCGCCGCACTCATTCTCATCGCTGTTCGCCAAGATGTTCACCTGTACGTGAAACGGGAGCTCGAGGCTGCGCTCCAATCAGTCGATTCCAGAAATATCCCTTTGATATTTCACATCAATCAATTTGCGTTTGAACTGAATTTGCCATGTGCCAAATTGTTGATTCCGTATCTTGAAGGTAACCGCAAACTCAAAGGTGTTTTTATCGCGCCAGGAACCATTGGCTGGGACAAAATCGAACCGAAAGTTGCTGACACAATGGAGCCGTTCCATCAAATATTTGGTCCGGTCACAGTCTTTGCCACAGCGAATAAGCTGGCTGAAATTCGAGATTTTCAAAGTCAGTTTCAAAATATAACTTTTCTTGAACACACTTATCCAATAAAACAACAAAACAAACTAAAAACAGAGAAAGCGTCCACTGCCTTTGGGAAAACTGCTGAAAGCTTACTCAAAGAAAACAGCAGTTTATCTGCTGAACTTACCCGTTCAATTATAGCATCATTGACCAATCTGCAAGAGATAGATGAGCAACAAGAAAACATGGATCAGCTCAAAAGAATGCCTAATGTACCGTTGCGGCAAAATTTTCTGAGGACGCGCGATCACCTTGTTGTTATAAAACTACTTCCGGAATCTGAAATTACACCGGAGCCAGTTGTTTCCGATGTTTCGTTTGTGAAAAATGGTCGATATCTTCAAATTGTGCGAAATGTGCTTTCTAAGAGTGAATGCCGTCAGGTAAACTGGTGTCTATTTTCTATTTTTTCAGTGCACCCTGAATTATTTTTATTTTTTCGTCTTTTTTTCGTTTCTGAACCTAACGAACCATACACTAAATATAGATTATCGAAAATTCTTCTCCGCATGAACAAAAACTCAACTGGCATGATAAACGTAGCGGTTACAGAATGGTTGGAAAAGACGAAAGTCTGTCGAACCTACTATGGACGCGAATTGAGCCAATTTTAACAGCCGAACTCACAAAACACAATTTTAGCACAATTCCACTTGGATTTGGCGTGACGGCTGGAGAAGCTGTTGCAAAGCGCCACTTGAATACATTGAAACCGCAAACTTCACTTTGGACAATGACGGGCGTCAACGACGCGTTGCGGATCAGCAGACAAGGCGAAGGTATTGATTTTTTTGCTCCGCATTACGACGCCCAATATTGCGCGTCACCGTCGAAAAGATCTTTGTTCTCAGTTATAGTGTACTTGACTGATGAATTTACTGGTGGTGCAACCAAATTTCACTTCCGTGTGGTTGAAGACTCGGGCAACGCTGTCGTTGGTCTGACTGTTCAGGAAGAATTGGATAGATGTGGAGGAATTAATGGCGGCTCTTTTGAAACTGTTCAAATTAAGCCTCAAGTTGGCACTGCAGTGATATTTTCGCATGATATTTTACATGAAGCAATGGTAATCACTCCGTCTAGTTTGGAAAATGACCATCGTATTGTAGAGCCTCATACGCGGCATGTGTTGCGAAGTGATATTATTGTTGAAAAGGGGGATGGATTTATTGAAAACGATGATGCCATTCATTCGGTCGAAGTCGAAGAAGCGGAAGATTATAAAATGTGCCTTGAATATTTCCGCCAAGCCCAGCGTTTGGAATTAGCTGGTAAGGAAAAAGCAGCCGGTGAATTATATGAACGATGTCTTTCTATAAGACATGCGTACCCAGCAAAAAGACTTAAAATTCAACTTTCGGTTGCTCGAAGTGCAAAAACTGTTAATCACTTGAAAAAGTAAGAAAATAGATTGAAAAAAAGGAAAATTAATATCTTTTGTTGTCACAGGTTACCTGCAAACCTCCTGTGTATTGTCGGCAAAATTCTCAGTCCATTTGAGTTGGAAAGCCTTGTGCTTGCTTTTCCCGCGTTATTGTGGTTGCAGAGATTCATCAAAAACTTTCATGAGACAATTTTCCAGCAAACGAAAAATGTGATATTTCAACAAGCATCTTTTGGTACAACCAAGACTGTTGCATTTCCAATTGAATTTTACGAAGCGCACGAAGACCAGTGCTGTCGTATGGCAGCAATGAATGCTTTCTTTGGTGTTGGGAATCCCGAAAACAAAAATTTTGCCATCGCTTACAGTCCACTCACCCATGAAGTTACAACTGTGAATTGGCATGAACTAATGTTATCATCTTTCCACAATATTCCACTGAATGGATGTGTTTTCAGAGTGGACTATCAGTCTGACAATCCTGAATTTTCTCAAGAAACAGCCCTTGAAATTTTTAACCAACAAGCTGACGCGAAACTGCTTTCGACTTTATTTGACAGCTGCTTACATGGAAGTTTGGTTCATGATAATTCAGAATTTCCTATTGATTTATACGACGAGTTTGCTTCTAGTTCCACAAAGCCGCCGATTGTTGGGTATTTGGGAATTGAACGCCAGGTAATAGCCTATGAGGGGAAAAGAAATCGTGTTTGGTACGGCCATTGCTCATGTGGTTTGGGCGGAGGTGGTTTGAGCGAAGAGTTGTCGGATGAAGACGAAGAAATCACAAATGAAACCGCATTTCTCAAGGAAACAAACATGGTTTTTGATTTTTCTCGCGGCAAATTGGAAGTTACAAATGATGATCTTAAATGCCGACAATGCCCTTCGCAGGCTGGAGATTTGTCTCTGTTCACAAGCCGTCGACGTGTAAATGTGAAGCCAATTCGTCAATCTGGAGCAATTCAATCTTTCAATCATGCTTCATGCCAGTGCGCTATGTACAATGATGATAATTGGGAGGAAAACGTGGAGTTTGACCTGAAAGAATGGACAGAGACACAGTTCGAGCTGAAAGCTGAACATCTTGATCATGTTCATTTGGAAATCTTGAAAAAAGATGGAATCGCTAAAATCGCAGCAAGTTATTCTGCAATTGCTGCGCTTTGATTCGCTTTGATTCGCTTGTTATTGCTGGCTTATCCGTTGCAAATTTTTTTTAATCAGTGAAGTCTTGTTTTGAAAAAAAAAAAAAAAAAGGGGATTTTTGAAGAGGGTTTGTTAATTAAAAAAACAACAGCCAAAGAACAACAAACCACAATCACCTGTAATAACCCCCAACAAAAATAAT